>JANAVB010044421.1:0-156422 GCA_029216955.1 Iris pallida
GTGTGCTACCAGTTCCGGTGCGAAGCTGGTATAACCCTCTTCCTGCCCCCTTTAGATTTCATTTCAGTTTGAGCTTGTTTGATTGGTTGAATTCGACGCCAAAGTTGGTCGTCCGAATTCGTAATTTCCAACTTGTAAAATTCCATTTTTTAACACGGGACTCCAGATTTCATTTCTGACACCACCATTAGACTTGTGGCGTCGTTCTGGCATGTTTTCATATAAAATTTGTTAGATTTGGAGAACGTGGGCCCGGGCACGCATTTCGATGCAAAGCGGGTCCCACATTCTGGGTCAACGGGACTTTTTGACGCCGGCTCATCGGAATCCAATTCTGGAGATACCGTTGAGTTCGTATCGTCATTTTGGACTCGTTGACAGGTAGTTTGCTAAGTTTTGAGAACTTTGGCTCCGACACGCATTTCCGTGCAAACCGGAATTCCAAGTTCTGGTCAACGGGCCAAATGGAGATCGGGTCAACGGAATCCAATTCTGGAAATACCGTTGGGTTCGTATCGACATTCTGGTTGCGTGGACATATAATTTGTTATATTTTCTGGACTTGTTTTCTTGCACGTATTTCGGTGCAAAACGGCTCCGATACGGACACCGTTTTGACCCGAAATTACCTTTTTGCCCTTGTGTCCAAATTGGACCGTTGGGTAGGCTATCCTAGCTAATTTGACCATTCTGGACACGTTGGCGATGTTCATTTCATCGTTCGACAATGTTTGTTGATAATTTCTCTGAGTTTAACCTTTTTATAATTAATTAATAATTAATTCATATAATGTTTGTATTTCGGGATTAGTACAACGAAACTGAGATCAGCCAATTCCAGTGATCTCACATCGCTGAAATTGACAAGTTGGATACGTGGATCACTATAATAAGATTATCAACCTTATCGATAATCTTCTTATCTCGATTTACGTGTCGTAAGTTTTAACGTACAAATAACGAAGTACACTTTATAATAGACTAGAATTGACCCTGTTTGACCAGAGTTGACCAGTTGACCCAAAGTCAACTGTAAGTCAACACTTGACCTAGTTTGACTAGATTATTGACCGGAGTCGACCTAGAGTTAATCTGACTTAGAAGAACCTAGAATAATATAGATTGCCTGTAGGAATTTATTTATTTCAACTTGAACACCTTGTAACCTGTGTTGCTTTAAATATGACTCTGTGGCTTCAGTGGGACCTCCCTATACTTATCAGCTGTTCAGGTTATCGAGGCGAGTACATTCTCTGATCATTTCATATCCTGCTTAGAATTATTTCCTGCAGTAGATTACTTTACTTGTACTGTCACGTTGGTCACACGGATTGGTACTATATGAATCCCTCTTTGAGATGTTATCCTTAGGAAGCATCGGATACTCTATGTTCTGTGCGTTTCACTTACATAGCGTATCACTATGCTTCGTTGGTTCTTTGATCACTTACGACATATACTCTTATGATCGTAGAGTCTTCTCAGAATCCTTATCCCATTTATGGGACTACTATGTATCACCTTCGGGGTCTATCACCTTCGGGGTCATATCACCTTCGGGGTCATATCACCTTCGGGGTCTACCACCTTCGGGGTCTGTTACATAACATCACATAACATAACTTGGTTGGATTCTTGTGTATTAATTGGGGGTACGGGGGAGTATATGTGGACATGTGAATAATACACCAGTAGTGTAGCATCAGAATCATTCCATAGTGTAGCATCAGAATCATCCCAGGCCATTTACATGTTCATATTGTACTCTGACTCACTAGTCACATGCTAGTTCTCTATGTATAGTAGATATTTCTATTACAGTTATCTCTCTGTTTACATACTATTTTTCTTCAGTACCTGTATCTTACTTTACTGCATGTTATATGTTTTCTAACCTGCTATGATATGTTGAGATGTACTGTGCTCGCTCCAGTCCTGACTGGACCTGTTGATAAATTTTACAGATAGCCTGGAGGTGCCTGCTAGCCTAGAGGAGACACAGTAGGGTTTGTTTAGGTAGTTATTTCTTTGTCTGGAGTTGTATTTACTTTGTGGATTACTGTATCTTATTGAGTTTTGAGATGTACTTCTGGGTTCATGTATCTTAGACACTTAGACTTCTATCTCCTGTATCTCTTTTGGATTTCATGTTTTATCTATTCTTATCATGCTCTACCTTAGATGTGATTGAGTTTGTATCTGCTATGTCACCCCCATTCGGGGAGTATAAACTGTTTAGCCTTATACTGTTAGATGCATGAGACCTAGGACAGCGTTCTACCGCCGACACTGCGGCGTAGGCTGGGCGTCGTTACGTTCTCGTGCCCTAACTCTAGGGTGCGGGTCGTGACACGTTTTTAGTGGTGGCCCATGCAGGTCGAGACTAAAGTGTAGTGGTATTCGAACTAGAGTACCACTACAGCCTGCAGTAGAATTAGGATATATTTTGAAGGTACTCAATCACAGTTAGGACCCTTGAGAGATTCCTGGGACGACCCTTGAGAATCTTGTTTAACTTCGATTTGAAAACTCTTTTTTCCTTGATTTGTTTTATTTTTATTTTCTATTGATGAATTTGATTTTAATGGATCATTGTTGAATTTGAGTTTGTATTTATTAGTTTTGATGGAAGATTGTCGAATTTTGAATTTTGATGATAGTTGTTGCATTCGAGTTTGTATTTCGATGGATTTTGTTCATTTTTGAATTTTGATGTTCCTTAATAAATTTGATTGATTTTTGAGTATTCATTATTGATTTAATTTAATTTTGGCAAGATAAAATTATATGGGCTAGGTCATCTATGTTATGGAATCTAGTCTTCTACAGTCATATTAGCCAGCATGGTGAGGACATATAGTTGACTTGGATATATTTCTCGGGTGTGGGAATTTAAGGTTTTTGCAGCCAAGCTAGCGGCATCGCGAAAATGTTAAATACCATTATTCTAGAGGTATGTGCCCAAGTCGAGGACTCTGTGATTATCGTAGCCTTGCTTACTAGTATGACGAGGATTTAGAGTGCCATGATTCTGGATAGATGCATATGATTATCAGATTGCACCTTGAATATTTTGAACATGTTTTCTCTACTTTTGTTTCAGTTAAAAAAAAACGAATTATTAATTTGTTTGTTTTGTTTAGTTCCTAATTATTAGTTTAGGAGTAGGTTTAGCTGCTTTTATAAACCTTGTGAAATTTCTTGCTATGAGTTTTTCATAATACCATGAATCGATAATTTGCTAGGCTTTATCTTGAAATTGATAATTAAGTCTGGATTTTAAAAACGTTTTCTTCTTTAAACTGATAAGCAGAACAGATTTTCTCGTTATTATTCTTGTATTAAATAATAATGATAATATAACTGTCTTGATTTCGTCAATCACCTGCTTGCAATCTTGGTAGGAATCTAAATATTAGTCTTAACGTAGAATTAATTTTTATTGAGACATGAGAATATGTATGTGAATATGTATAGCAAACACTTTGCCTAACACGTATGCATGCTACACTTGATTTTTCCACATATCTAGATACATATTGATATGTTGATGATGTCTAAATTTTCATAACCAATAATTCTGGTTCTCTGTTTTTCCATGTTTAAATTCGTAATTTAAATATAAATTTTATGTTATTAGTTTTGCCTACATAACTGTACGTGTATAATATCTACAGGATTTTAATTTTTAGAGAAATTGGTAAAGTTATGTTAAATTTGTAAAATTTAAGACTGTGTACATATTAACCCTTAATGTTGAGTTTCCAAATGTTTAGTTCAGATTGCTGTTTTATTTCTTAAATAGAACATTGAGTTGTATACCTTGTAGGAAGTAGGATATAAATTTAAGTTTCATATTCTTACATGTTAGTTTGTGATAAATATTGAGTTGGATTTTAATGTTCAAGTTCTCCAAATTCTGGAAACTAGTTACATGTTAACATTTTTTTCATTAATTTCCATGTTTAGTTAATTTCGGATTTAACATGTAATATTAAACTGTATGTGTAGGTAAATATATTGATAGTATGTTAGGGTTTCTTTTCTATCATGTTAGGATGTGTTAGGACCATTGAGATTGTTGTGATGTTTCAAACCCTAAAATCTGAGACCGCATTATGTTCATATTTTTCCATGGGTTGAATGTTAGCTTAGTTTTCATTTTTATGTAAATGCTGAACTAAAACTGGATTTAACCTTTCAATACTAGGCTATAACCTGTACAAGGACACATACACACGCCTACTATCTAACCATATGAACATGTCCCCATACACATGATGTTAGTTTTCCCTCTTTAACGCTCTCTCTGTATATATATTGTGATTGGATTTCAATGCAAGTGACTTTCGATTCTTTAACTTGTGATTTTGATTTTCTTGGGATAGTATTTTTTTCAAATAATTGGTAGTTACCTTCCTTTATTTTTATTTTTATGAGTACCAGTTTTCATATGGGGTGGTAGACAACTTTATAGTTTTGATGGTTGTTGTGTCTGTATCTTTCTATTTTAGCACCCTGGATTGCTTGTGTGTTTGATACCCTATGACCGTTGGTTAGCATTACTAGTAAACCTAGATGAGACTTCACTGTCACCGTTACCATGACCCTGGATATTATCTTTTATTTGATGGTATGTTTATTTAAGTTCTGGGACTTTGATTTTTTTTTTTGGGGTTGACCTAGAGGGAGTAGGGATATTTTAATTTCGAGGACGAAATTTTTATAAGGTGGGTAGGATGTTAGCACCCTGAAATTCGGGTTGATTTTTTTTCATTTATCTATTTTCTGATTGTTTGGTTACATTAAATATTTTATTCTATCTATTTATCTGTAAGTGTACTTTCCCGTGCCATTGGTATTTGGAGTATCAGGGATGTTCAATTCTGGAAATCTTCTTCATGAGTTTTGGAGTGGACACGATTACCTTCATGACGGTATATAGTATCCCATCCAAACTTGTTCTCTTGTGCTCTTTCTGCTTCGCTGAACTTCGGGTCGGTTTAGACCATTAGATTGATATTTATTTTTTCCCACTTTTTTCCTTGATCATTTTCAGCGCGTTACCATGACATTTAAATTGGGAGCGCCAGACCAGTCATTTCCTTGAAACCAACTCCTCATTGATGATCTACTCGAGACGCTCGTCACCCATGACCTTCGTTCCCACTCATCCATGTCATTTTGGGCTCCATTTGATTCGCACAACTTTCCCGACGCGTGACCCGATTTTATTCACGCCACGGCGTCACATTCATTTTCCAACTTGATTTGTGGGTCCCCTGTCGACCAAAACCTGTCAGCCCCAACTATGGACATGGCCCACTTTGAGCCTACTATCCGTCCGCCACTTGTGTCCCATTATTTGGAATCCCCATGTGCAACTTATTTACTCATGATCATCAACATCTAATTTTAAGTTCGATTTTTGTACAATGTCGATTTTGACCCAATCCGGCTCCACCGAGCCCAGTCCAGCTCCATGATTTTTTCCATCATGACACCCTCACAATTCTTGCCCAAAAAATATTAGGAACCCTTATGCATATTTTTCTATATTTTTTTTGGAATTTCTATTTAATTAATTCCTATGGGAATGGCCAATTTCTCTCTAATTTATTCCTAGCCATTGGTTTTCTTAATCAATCCCCACCATTGATTTTTCCTTCACATTCACAACAGCCCCTCCACATGTGGCCGGCCCTAGAAATTTGTGAAGAGAATCTTCCTTCTCTCTCTTCCTCTCACCTCATTTATTATCACTCTCTCTCTCTCTCTTCCTTTCTACTTCTTCACAAAACCATGCAACAACACTTCAAACACCATTCTCCTTCAACCCGAGCTCCTACACCTCCTCCCATGGCCGAGCCCAGCCGTGGCCGACCTCCTCCCTGGCCGAGCTCGGCCACCCCCAGCAACCACCACCACCAGTCTTCTCCTCTCTCCCTCCTCCATGGATCTAAATCACCACCACCACCATTCAAATCCGCCACCTACACCACCACTCCCACACCATACCGACCTTCCTCCTCGGCCATGACCGCCGGCCTCCTCCTCCAACAGCCCCGCACGTCGGCCCCAACCGCCGCACGTCGCCACCCCGCGCGTCGTCGCGCAGCCGCTGCGCGCCGCCGTGCACGTGCTGCCGGCAGCAGCAGTGCAACAGCGCACCCTAGCGCGCGTACGTGACGACCACCGCCGGCGCCACCGCCGCCGTGGTCGGCAGGGACGACCTCCATGGGCGCGCGCCACCCTCTGCTCTTCCTTCCCTGACGGCCACCGTCCTCCGGGACGCGCCGTCGAGGCGATTCGTGCATTTTGAACGACGTCCCGTCGTGACGCGCACGAAATCACGTTCATTTTGGTGCCCCGTCGCAGCAACTTCGCGCGCAGTTTTCCCGAAATCCGACCGTTGGATCGGCGATTTCTTTGCTCCGTCGCTAATCTCGGTATATCCACCTTCATCCCTGTCAATTTTCGTCTGTTACTTTTATCGTTTGATACATGAAAACCGGCCACCAAGTTGACCGTTTAAATTGTATTAAATTTGGACAGTTTCGCGGGGCCAACTTCGTCAGCTTGTATCTCCTCCACCGCAGCTCCGTTTGGCGTGCTACCAGTTCCGGTGCGAAGCTGGTATAACCCTCTTCCTGCCCCCTTTAGATTTCATTTCAGTTTGAGCTTGTTTGATTGGTTGAATTCGACGCCAAAGTTGGTCGTCCGAATTCGTAATTTCCAACTTGTAAAATTCCATTTTTTAACACGGGACTCCAGATTTCATTTCTGACACCACCATTAGACTTGTGGCGTCGTTCTGGCATGTTTTCATATAAAATTTGTTAGATTTGGAGAACGTGGGCCCGGGCACGCATTTCGGTGCAAAGCGGGTCCCACATTCTGGGTCAACGGGACTTTTTGACGCCGGCTCATCGGAATCCAATTCTGGAGATACCGTTGAGTTCGTATCGTCATTTTGGACTCGTTGACAGGTAGTTTGCTAAGTTTTGAGAACTTTGGCTCCGACACGCATTTCCGTGCAAATCGGAATTCCAAGTTCTGGTCAACGGGCCAAATGGAGATCGGGTCAACGGAATCCAATTCTGGAAATACCGTTGGGTTCGTATCGACATTCTGGTTGCGTGGACATATAATTTGTTATATTTTTTGGACTTGTTTTCTTGCACGTATTTCGGTGCAAAACGGCTCCGATACGGACACCGTTTTGACCCGAAATTACCTTTTTGCCCTTGTGTCCAAATTGGACCGTTGGGTAGGCTATCCTAGCTAATTTGACCATTCTGGACACGTTGGCGATGTTCATTTCATCGTCCGACAATGTTTGTTGATAATTTCTCTGAGTTTAACCTTTTTATAATTAATTAATAATTAATTCATATAATGTTTGTATTTCGGGATTAGTACAACGAAACTGAGATCAGCCAATTCCAGTGATCTCACATCGCTGAAATTGACAAGTTGGATACGTGGATCACTATAATAAGATTATCAACCTTATCGATAATCTTCTCATCTCGATTTACGTGTCGTAAGTTTCAACGTACAAATAACGAAGTACACTTTATAATAGACTAGAATTGACCCTGTTTGACCAGAGTTGACCAGTTGACCCAAAGTCAACTGTAAGTCAACACTTGACCTAGTTTGACTAGATTATTGACCGGAGTCGACCTAGAGTTAATCTGACTTAGAAGAACCTAGAATAATATAGATTGCCTGTAGGAATTTATTTATTTCAACTTGAACACCTTGTAACCTGTGTTGCTTTAAATATGACTCTGTGGCTTCAGTGGGACCTCCCTATACTTATCAGCTGTTCAGGTTATCGAGGCGAGTACATTCTCTGATCATTTCATATCCTGCTTAGAATTATTTCCTGCAGTAGATTACTTTACTTGTACTGTCACGTTGGTCACACGGATTGGTACTATATGAATCCCTTTTTGAGATGTTATCCTTAGGAAGCATCGGATACTCTATGTTCTGTGCGTTTCACTTACATAGCGTATCACTATGCTTCGTTGGTTCTTTGATCACTTACGACATATACTCTTATGATCGTAGAGTCTTCTCAGAATCCTTATCCCATTTATGGGACTACTATGTATCACCTTCGGGGTCTATCACCTTCGGGGTCATATCACCTTCGGGGTCATATCACCTTCGGGGTCTACCACCTTCGGGGTCTGTTACATAGCATCACATAACATAACTTGGTTGGATTCTTGTGTATTAATTGGGGGTACGGGGGAGTATATGTGGACATGTGAATAATACACCAGTAGTGTAGCATCAGAATCATTCCATAGTGTAGCATCAGAATCATCCCAGGCCATTTACATGTTCATATTATACTCTGACTCACTAGTCACATGCTAGTTCTCTATGTATAGTAGATATTTCTATTACAGTTATCTCTCTGTTTACATACTATTTTTCTTCAGTACCTGTATCTTACTTTACTGCATGTTATATGTTTTCTAACCTGCTATGATATGTGGAGATGTACTGTGCTCGCTCCAGTCCTGACTGGACCTGTTGATAAATTTTACAGATAGCCTGGAGGTGCCTGCTAGCCTAGAGGAGACACAGTAGGGTTTGTTTAGGTAGTTATTTCTTTGTCTGGAGTTGTATTTACTTTGTGGATTACTGTATCTTATTGAGTTTTGAGATGTACTTCTGGGTTCATGTATCTTAGACACTTAGACTTCTATCTCCTGTATCTCTTTTGGATTTCATGTTTTATCTATTCTTATCATGCTCTACCTTAGATGTGATTGAGTTTGTATCTGCTATGTCACCCCCATTCGGGGAGTATAAACTGTTTAGCCTTATACTGTTAGATGCATGAGACCTAGGACAGCGTTCTACCGCCGACACTGCGGCGTAGGCTGGGCGTCGTTATGTTCTCGTGCCCTAACTCTAGGGTACGGGTCGTGACAATTGTGCAAGAAATACTAATAATAGCATTTGTGTTGCTAATTTGCTATAAAAATTACACAATTAAATACCAAACTTGTTATATAAAAAAAATATAAAAAATTCAACACCACATAAATAACCAATTATAAAAACATAATAAAATAAAAATAAAATAAAATAATTCTCCAAAAAATTTGGGGGATTGCATCCTACCCAACTTATAAAAATTTCGTCCTCAAAATTAATAAAAACTTAATATAAAGATATAACAACAAATCTTAATGGAAGAATATAGTGGGACATGTGAGTCATGTGTGTAGGGTGGTTTGTCTAGTTTATGAGGGTAAAATTTGTTGGAAGGAAAGGCTGGTGTTGTGCTCCAATTATCGAAGTCACGGTAGAGGAATCAAAACGATACTTGGTACAATTTTACGTCATAAACCACTTGATTTACCAACTCGAGTGGAAGACTTTTGTCAAATTCATAGAGGCTTTCTTAGAGGTTGAATGAGTAACCTTTCTATAGCATTCCAAGGTTATTGACGGGGTCACAGATCATGCATACAGTTTTCTAATGGTGTCGATGATTGTGTTCATGCATTTGGGTTGAGAACTAGTAATCACTACAGAGAGAAGCATTATGTTATGCCTATAGACTATCTAGTAAGGTGTGGTTTTGGTAACATGTCATGACTAATAACACAATGGTATAACTAGGGTAATACCTGCTAGATTCTCAATCTTAGGATGGGTGTCTATCGCCTCCATGGTGAATGCCTGTCCACGCCCTTGTCTATTCATCTCCTGCCTAATATGAGCTGCCTGGTCAGGTAAAGGTGGTCCCCGCTGATATCTTTGTGGTGCTCCCATTCCCGGTACTAGGGGTCTTGGCATATGCTGCTGAGCTAGTGCTAAAGCAAGTAGTGTTGGTCCTTGGGTCTGCTGATGTCACGCCCCAGAACCAGAATACTGGAGAGCGGGGGCTGTAGTGCCCCGTCCCGCTCAGTCAATCGGAGGAACAGGAACGCCGACGGCGTTCGGCCTTAGCCTTGCAACGGCTGCTGGAAGACATCGCTCGGTCAAGGCGACCGCCCGCTCAGGTGGGGTAGTTTCGGTAAACTTGCCTCATCTTTGCCTTCACATAATAATACGCATGTTTCCAACTTGCACAAGTAGGCTTAATAATAAAAGAGATGAATCCACATAGCTAAAGGGAATAATCCCGACGGGTCGAAGTGAGTTAGAACATGGAAAAAGGTCCAACGGTCGGCATAGAGTTGGTGCACGGCGTGCTTTGAAAATGACACTCGGTCCTTCGTCCCGTGGCTTGGGAGAAGGAATGTTGGTCTTCGGTGCAAAAGCTAAGAGTTAGCCTAAGTCATAGGCGTCGCCCACATAAACGCTTGGTAAAGCGTGCACGGTCCCATTAAGCAAGGCTTGGCATAGCCTTTGCTCGTCCCTCGGGTTAAGTCGTAGGCTTGAGTAAGTTAGGCAAAGTTATGCCGGTCGACCTAAGTCGTTCCAAGTGCTGTCCCGCCCATTCTGCGGTTGTCAAGTTAAGTAGTCCTGCGATCTCAAGGCCCGTCGACTTGGGCAGGAGTATCACGTAGAGCACGATTGGCTTAAGGCACGATGCACGGGCTTAGTGTCTAAGGCAAGGACTATGATTCAAGGTGAGTTTTAAGAATGGGATATCAAATAGGCATTTATGAGTTGAACCAAATGATAGGGTCTCAAGGAAAGAATGCTCGCGACCGTGGGTCGTCGAGGGGTCTCAAGGAAAGGAATGCTCGCGACCGTGGGTCGTCGAGGGGTCTCAAGGATAGAAGTCTTGGTTTTGGTAAAGGAATGACTGTGTGAGACGTCAGTTTGTATCGAGTCTTGCATGGTCATTTGACAACTTGTCGACAAGGGCGATGAACCCTCGAGCGGTAACCCCTGGGCCATGGGGGCCGACTCGGCCTAGGAGGGAACAGGGTATAGTCGTGCGTAAGGTTTTGGCACAGGTTAAGCGGGGACTTGCGACGGGGCTAGCTACTTGCGTCGAAAGGATCCCGATTAACAAAACTATACGTCAAGGTACAGCTTGTGATGCTGGTGGCCAAGTTCATATAGATGTTGGCAAATAGCGGCTAACCGCGTGCATGCCTTTGGATTGAGTTGAATAGAAAGAGTGTACAGTTAGAACATAAAGTTTGGGCCTAAGATTGGGTTTCAACATAGGCGTCGTGCTTCGGCACGGGATGTGGCATCAAGTCTTTAGTTGTCGGCATATAAGTAGCTTGAGTTGGTTGAGTTGTTTGAGTTGAAAAAGAAACCGCCGCAAGGCAAAGTTGTAGGAGCGACACTAAGATTCACCAGTCTTGATTTGGGTCAGTTGGTGGTCAAATTAGCAAGGGCCGCTAGGCGGCAGGGCCGCGAGGCGGCGATATGGTTAAGTCTTACTGAATTGCGAGGCACGGCCTCAGCAAGGGTTTGTAGCACGGTCACACAGAAAAGGGAGCTTCATCGCGTAGTTGCGTCTCTGATTTAAGCCGTAAGGCAAATACGACTCGATAGGTTAACGTTGTTGGCACGAGAAGGGTCTTGAGGCAAGGTATGAGTCGACATTGTTGTGCAAGCACGGGATGGTCTATAGACACAAAATAACCAAGGCGTCGGTCCTAAAACTGATCCTAAGGCAAGACTAGAAAGACAATGGATAAAAAGGGACTATGTTGCACAAAGTAAAATAAAACGTGCGGGTTTTGTATGGGTGGGCGAGGAGCTCATTCCACCAGTACAGTGGTACTGACACCCACATAGTTTACATGTGCAGGCACAGGTAGAAGCTCGTGGCGCGGAGCTCGCTTGGATGCATCGAGGCACGAAGTTCCTTGGCGACTCGAAGCGTGCGGCCGCATGGAGAAAAGACTTATACGGGACATAATGTATGGACATCGCCTTCCGAAGCTTCCGCTGGATCGAGCATTTGTATTGAGAGATGAGAGAGAGCAGAGTGAACTTGTAAATGTGAGGAGAGTGAGCTTGAGTGATTGTAATTTGGCTTTGCGCCCACAAATGTAACCTTGTATTCAGTATCAACAAAAGAGTTTCCTTTGAATGACTTGTGTTCATGTGTTTGCTTCAAATTCCGCTGCTATTATTCAATGTCTCTGCTCGGGACTTCTGTGCGACGACCCCGTCGCAGCCGCTGAAATCGGCCGTTATGGAACCCGCCTTGCACGAGCGCAACCTAGGCTCGTGCGGCATCACGCCTTAGCGAGGACTATCGCTCCTACGGGAGCGGGGCGTGACATAATGGTATCAGAGCACGGCTTTACGTCCTTGGACTATCGATTGAATTCTTTAACTCGTTGTTTCCGTAAACTCTGTTGCTTCCGCATATTGATGTCGTTGGTGCGCTATCTCTCAAATGTCCCACGGGATGTCCTTACAATAAGTCTATCTATTTTGTAAAACATAGGTGAACAGTTTTCAACAAAATAAAAAGAATGGTTCGCGTAAGCACGGTTGGCTAAGTCGGGCTGGGCATATACACCAAGGATTGTGTCGACCTTAGCAAAGTCGAGTACGGGATTCATAATGTTTCAAACAAGGATGGGTTGGACTTGGTTGAGTAAGTGGGATGACTGTCGATAGGGGTGCTATCGAGCGACGGTATCGTCGATGCGATATAGGTGAGCGTGCTTGGAAATAGAGGAATGGGTCGAACGGGATTCAAGGAAGTCGATTTTGATTCGAACGGATATGTTAAGGATTTGTTGAATGACTTCATCTCTGAGTGGTGTATGCGATAGCCTCAGGGATGTCGATCGATCGAGGATTCGAGGGTGTCGATGAGTCTATCAGCAAGCGTCGCATTATGCAAAGCCATAGATTGAGTATCAATGAATAAGTCTTAGTCTTGAAGTTTGATGAGTGGATTCGAACAATCTAGAATTGATGCGCACGGAACGTGCACGGGATTGAGGATTACGCAAGTATAAAACGCGAGAATGATTGAGTAGGTGAAATCGAATCGAAGAAAGTTAGGGTGTACGAATGGATGACTTAATCGAGGAAATTGATACGGATCGTATACGAAAAGTTAGCACGACAGGTAGATAGCATGCATGAAAGTTTTGATTTTGAAGTTACGTGAATGACTCTAAGGATTGGATTGAATGTTGCTCGATGATTGAGTTAGCAAAGGATTGATGCGAATTGAGAAAATACGTTGGTTGGTGACTTAAGATAGACGGATGAACGATACGTGAGTTTGGTTTGAGGAAATTAATGTTGTGAATGAATCGAGGGATAATGATCGAACTTGATTTTGAATGTCGAGGAGATTATCCAGTCGGATGATAGCATCGTTCGCATGACTCGAAACTTGTCGCAAAGGAAGATCGTCAGGTTACGCATGTCATCGATGGTATTGAGGCGTATCAAAGATCGATATGCGATAACTCGGGGGTACTCTAACTCGGCAAATGATGATCGTGCAAGTGTTATTGTTCGGATGAATACGATACTTAGGATTTTGATCGAGGTGAATGTTGGGTTAAAATGATCGTGTCTTGATGGTTACGTTGATGGCCACAACGTCGACGATCTTGTCTTGCGCGAGCGCAACTCCAGCCTCGCACATGCGTTGCGTCGGATTTGGGGCGATTGTTCCACGTGAGCGCTGACATGGTGATTCATGTCGCGGGAATGATCGAACTCGGAAAAGTCAGGATGCGGCAACTTTGATTGTCCCGACTTGTTGGCTTGATGCGAAGGTGAACTTGAGGATTCGTAGGACTTACGATTGATGAATGAATGAAACTTGAGGATTGAGTAGGTCTAATCCGCACATCGAGAATGAATTAGTCTAGACGCAAAACAAGAGTTACGTCCCGATGAGGATAATTATCCCGCGGGAGCGTGCATGGTGATTCATGCCCACCGAGGATAATCTGACTCGCGTGAGATCGGGGCGCAACGTATTGTTAAGTCAGATGAGCTTGTGATCGATTTCGTGGATTGGGATAAATGACTTGGGAGTGTGGAATGTGAATTATGGTTTAGCGATGTGTGGTGTCGTAGCGTGCTTGAATTGAGAAGGATTGATAGATGGATTATAACGAACGTGTTTGAAGGGATAGACTATACGAAATGGCTTGATGAAAGAGCAATGTGTTCATGTCGAGTATTGGTTGAACGTGAGTTGTCGTAGGATGGCTTTGCTGAATGACTCGGACCCCGTGCGACAAAATATTGGGATGTGTGTAGGCGATCTATGCTCGATGTTTAGAAATCGGAGTGATGCGAGCTTGGGTAGAAAACCCCGTACTATCAACTTCGTTTGACCTTAGGATGGGGTCAGTGTTGATATCGTTGTTTGGGAACTATGATTCCAATACTGACGGAAAGACATAGCCTAGCAGTTAGGCAGATATTCCGGTACGGAGCGATAGGAATGGTGAAGGCACCACTCATGAGGCTCGGTTGACATGCATGTATATCAAGGACGCTTGAATGCGTGCACGATCCGACTCGAGTGGTGATGGCGGGATTCGCTATCACGAGGCTTGGTTGAAATGCATGTATTTTAGGGACGCCTAAGATATGTGCACGATCCATACTAAGTGATACGTTGAATTCAAGTGAGACTTAAGGAATGGAAAAGTGTCGAGGATGTTGAACTTATTTTGAAGAATGGATTGTGGGTACCACGAGCGTGGCTCGGGTTTGGGAAAGACATAGGAGAATTGTGTGCGAGAGTCTTGAATGTTGAGTAAAGTGACAAGTCGATAAGTGTACTCAGTTAGTTTCGAGGACGAAACTTTTACTGAGTGGTGTATGATGTAGTGCCCCGTCCCGCTCAGTCAATCGGAGGAACAGGAACGCCGACGGCGTTCGGCCTTAGCCTTGCAACGGCTGCTGGAAGACATCGCTCGGTCAAGGCGACCGCCCGCTCAGGTGGGGTAGTTTCGGTGAACTTGCCTCATCTTTGCCTTCACATAATAATACGCATGTTTCCAACTTGCACAAGTAGGCTTAATAATAAAAGAGATGAATCCACATAGCTAAAGGGAATAATCCCGACGGGTCGAAGTGAGTTAGAACATGGAAAAAGGTCCAACGGTCGGCATAGAGTTGGTGCACGGCGTGCTTTGAAAATGACACTCGGTCCTTCGTCCCGTGGCTTGGGAGAAGGAATGTTGGTCTTCGGTGCAAAAGCTAAGAGTTAGCCTAAGTCATAGGCGTCGCCCACATAAACGCTTGGTAAAGCGTGCACGGTCCCATTAAGCAAGGCTTGGCATAGCCTTTGCTCGTCCCTCGGGTTAAGTCGTAGGCTTGAGTAAGTTAGGCAAAGTTATGCCGGTCGACCTAAGTCGTTCCAAGTGCTGTCCCGCCCATTCTGCGGTTGTCAAGTTAAGTAGTCCTGCGATCTCAAGGCCGTCGACTTGGGCAGGAGTATCACGTAGAGCACGATTGGCTTAAGGCACGATGCACGGGCTTAGTGTCTAAGGCAAGGACTATGATTCAAGGTGAGTTTTAAGAATGGGATATCAAATAGGCATTTATGAGTTGAACCAAATGATAGGGTCTCAAGGAAAGAATGCTCGCGACCGTGGGTCGTCGAGGGGTCTCAAGGAAAGGAATGCTCGCGACCGTGGGTCGTCGAGGGGTCTCAAGGATAGAAGTCTTGGTTTTGGTAAAGGAATGACTGTGTGAGACGTCAGTTTGTATCGAGTCTTGCATGGTCATTTGACAACTTGTCGACAAGGGCGATGAACCCTCGAGCGGTAACCCCTGGGCCATGGGGGCCGACTCGGCCTAGGAGGGAACAGGGTATAGTCGTGCGTAAGGTTTTGGCACAGGTTAAGCGGGGACTTGCGACGGGGCTAGCTACTTGCGTCGAAAGGATCTCGATTAACAAAACTATACGTCAAGGTACAGCTTGTGATGCTGGTGGCCAAGTTCATATAGATGTCGGCAAATAGCGGCTAACCGCGTGCATGCCTTTGGATTGAGTTGAATAGAAAGAGTGTACAGTTAGAACATAAAGTTTGGGCCTAAGATTGGGTTTCAACATAGGCGTCGTGCTTCGGCACGGGATGTGGCATCAAGTCTTTAGTTGTCGGCATATAAGTAGCTTGAGTTGGTTGAGTTGTTTGAGTTGAAAAAGAAACCGCCGCAAGGCAAAGTTGTAGGAGCGACACTAAGATTCACCAGTCTTGATTTGGGTCAGTTGGTGGTCAAATTAGCAAGGGCCGCTAGGCGGCAGGGCCGCGAGGCGGCGATATGGTTAAGTCTTACTGAATTACGAGGCACGGCCTCAGCAAGGGTTTGTAGCACGGTCACACAGAAAAGGGAGCTTCATCGCGTAGTTGCGTCTCTGATTTAAGCCGTAAGGCAAACACGACTCGATAGGTTAACGTTGTTGGCACGAGAAGGGTCTTGAGGCAAGGTATGAGTCGACATTGTTGTGCAAGCACGGGATGGTCTATAGACACAAAATAACCAAGGCGTCGGTCCTAAAACTGATCCTAAGGCAAGACTAGAAAGACAATGGATAAAAAGGGACTATGTTGCACAAAGTAAAATAAAACGTGCGGGTTTTGTATGGGTGGGCGAGGAGCTCATTCCACCAGTACAGTGGTACTGACACCCACATAGTTTACATGTGCAGGCACAGGTAGAAGCTCGTGGCGCGGAGCTCGCTTGGATGCGTCGAGGCACGAAGTTCCTTGGCGACTCGAAGCGTGCGGCCGCATGGAGAAAAGACTTATACGGGACATAATGTATGGACATCGCCTTCCGAAGCTTCCGCTGGATCGAGCATTTGTATTGAGAGATGAGAGAGAGCAGAGTGAACTTGTAAATGTGAGGAGAGTGAGCTTGAGTGATTGTAATTTGGCCTTGCGCCCACAAATGTAACCTTGTATTCAGTATCAATAAAAGAGTTTCCTTTGAATGACTTGTGTTCATGTGTTTGCTTCAAATTCCGCTGCTATTATTCAATGTCTCTGCTCGGGACTTCTGTGCGACGACCCCGTCGCAGCCGCTGAAATCGGCCGTTATGGAACCCGCCTTGCACGAGCGCAACCTAGGCTCGTGCGGCATCACGCCTTAGCGAGGACGATCGCTCCTACGGGAGCGGGGCATGACAGGGGCAGACATAGCCAGCTACGTATAACGGAATGGAATCCACACCGCTATACGGTCACGGCTGTTTAGATATGTGAGGGTTTCACTACAATCCATCAGTCTCTTAAGGTCATAAAATAGCCTATTGTCTCAATCTCAACCAACTAATGATAATCACAAGATATCAGATCACCAAATATACAATTGTAAGGCGTCCCAAACATTACATATCCAGATGATCATGAAGCTAGTCGTATAAAATGTAAGGACTAGCAAGAGTTTAAGTCATACATGATCAACCTCGAGTTGCCAATCATGCTTACAGCCCGTAGGCAGATAGTAAATAAAGTTGCAAACGAGCTAACACTTGCTTGGCGGCTAAATGCCTCAAAAGAATAATTTTTACAAGGGAGTGGGAGAGCAAAATAAAACCCACTCATTGCCCTGGTTACGCCTGGTGACTGTCACGCCCCGATTCGGGAAATCGCTCGCTTTGCTTCGATTCACGTCGAATCGATCATCCTCGCTAAGGCGTGATGCCGTACAAGTCTGGAGTTGCACTTGTACAAGGCTAGAACATGCACATTTAAATCACTTTGAAACATTAGAAAGTAAGCCACAGTTGCGGAAACATTGAGACACAATATAGGAAGAAGAAATACTCATTTTATTCATAATTGTAGTCAGAATACAACTTTTCTCGATAATATTTGAAATGCCATTTCGGCTACATTGATTCATGAAAAGAAGTACAACTGATAGGCTGCCATGAAATAATTTCCCGTTCCATACATCATGCCTCTTTAGTACTTTGAAATGTAAGCAGCTATCTTTGAAATCTCCACAATACTTTGTGCGTCTTTAGGGAAAAACAACTTGAAAGGAAACAGCAGTTCATAAAGCTTTAATTGCGATGTGCGCCCGAGCCTTCTCCAGTACCTGTGGAGGAGGGGTCAGCACATTATAACAATGCGCTGGTGAGCCCCGTTGGCCCACTCAGCTAAACCAACATTTTATTAATGACAAGCATTTTAAAGATATGAACTTATAAGGGACAGAAAACATTCAGAGTAAATCACAATAAATGTAACATGGAATAAACCATGTTTACTTTACCATTGGCCGAATCCAGCTTTCCTGCATAAGATACAGGATAATAATAATATACTTACCGCCCCTGCATAAGACATTGATTAGCATACATCCTTACAACATGACCACTGGTGGTTGTGCACCATGTCGACGTGCCATATAGGACTTCATATTGGTATGCGGTTGACCATTCACCAGGTTGCGAGCCCGAATGAAGGTTCCGACACCATGCTACCAAAGCACTAATTCCTCCTAGGCCGACTCGATCCCACCGCCGCAGGTACCGTTCGAGGAAATCCTTGTATACAAGTACGTCTATGGTCATGCGAATGTGTGTCCGACTCGATAAACATTATGTGCATAGAATATTAAGTACTACGCAACATGTTTATTCCCAACATTTCATATCTCATCATCATAGGCATCAATTATCTCAATTCAATGTTCAAGTGACAAGCACAATCTCAATGTTGTTCGCAGTGTAATCAATTCTTTCAATGTTCATGGGACTAGCATTCATTTCAATGTTCTATGGACTAGCATTCATTTCAATGTTCAATGTTCAATCTCTAGCTTCTTAGTGGTATTGACTTGTGGCAATTTAGCAACTTGATATCGATCAACGGATGTTGCAAGACAATTATTTAGTTGGCATGAAGGAATAGCGAGAGGGACAATACCACCACAGAGATCCACACTCACCAAATTAGAGAATCGTCGAGAGAAAGAGGAACACTTGCACGCTTAGCCTTCCGTCACGCGTCAGTCTGCATTGGCACCAAAAGTTTGGTTAATAATCCGTCTCATTGTGTTCTCTTCTCTCAGAATTCTCAAGAATGAATGCTATGCAATCGATGAAAACGGGCAAGAATCAAATCATCGAAAACCATTCAGAAAAGCATCCATCAAAACCAAGCAACAAAATCAGCAGCAAAACATCCAGAGAAAACTCTTGGACGCATTTCAAGAGAAACCAATCCATTAGTTGGAAAGGTTCTTATGCACTTGTCCGTGATCGATTCGGTGCCGACGGTAAGTTTCCCCAATACTCGGTTTCGACCGAGTTAGCCAAGCCACAAGCCTTACATAGTGAACCGCTAGGAGCGGGACACTACATAATATACCACTAAGAAAAAGTTTCGTCTTCGAAACTTAAAGCAAAAGTCCTACCTCAAAATTATCAAACAGCGAGGGGTATTTCACCCTCATCTCTTCCTCTAGTTCCCACGTCGACTCCTCTACAGCATGGTTCTGCCACAGCACGTTGACTAGGGATACTGTCCGATTTTGCAAAACTTTCTCTTTCCTGTCCAAAATCTGGACAGGTTCTTCAGTGTAGGATAGGTCAGCGCTCAGCTGCAGCTGGTCGAAGTTCACTATGTGACTTGGATCATGTCACGCCCCGATTCGTAGAGTCATTTATTCTTCATATTTTATCTCTTAGAATCGATCGTCCTCGCTTGGGCGTGATGCCGTACAAGTCTGGTATTGCACTTGTACAAGGCAAAGATGGTACATAATCGATTATTCTTCATATAGGAACACATCGCAGCGGCAGAAGCAGATAATTTGAATTTAATGAGGACAATCTTTCTTATTGAATAGAAGTACATCAATTCTTTATAGCAGCGGAGAAAAGAGTAACTCAAAGCCACACAGAGATATGTAGAACTTTATTCTCTTTATTGATAATTGAAGAAGAGTACAAGACTTGTATTGAAGTACAATAATTACAGCACATCTCACTTTAAATTGGAAACCAACTGAACAATGCTATACAACTTACATTTGATATTTGGATACAATGGATTACAACTCGATATACCGACTTGGCTTACAATCTCACTGGTACAACTGATTACAATGTTCCATACATTATGCCCTTTATAAACAGAAGACATCATCTTGTGCAAGGAGAGCTTCTGTATGCCCAACAAATCTTCGATGTCGCGAGACCAATCCAGCTAAACTTCGTGTGTAGAACATTCCAAGCACGAGCACCTGCCCACAAAACGTGGGTCAGCACATCATCTATGCACTGGCGAGTAGAATCCAACCCACTCGCATAAACCAACATTTAAAGTGATCATTTAAGCAAGCATTTATTAGAATAGTCTTTCTACTTGGGGCCTAGCATCAGTTTACAGTTCATGGGCAATAATCAGAGTGAAGCATGTAAACATATTCTTGGTAGCATTCATGTGGACATATCTTTTTAACATTCTTGGTGTTATCATGCAAAGGCATCATTGAGGCATACTAGGTGTTATCACGAAAAGGCATCACTTAGCATGTATGTTGTGTTTGAGCACTATTTATAGCAAAGCATCTTTCTAGCATAATGAATTGAACATGTTAAGCAGGCAAGTTAAACCAACTTATACAATATCACAATTATGTGATTTCTTACCGATAGCCGACTTCTCGTACCTGCATCAAATACAGGTTATCTGATATACTTACTCTGCCTGCACAAAACATTCATTAGCATGCATCCTGACTACATGGTCACTGGTGTTGTTAAACCATATGGACTCTTCTCATTTCATTTCATTTTAAGATAATGCGGTCAGCATAGTAGGTGGCGAGCCTCTATGCCACCCCGTCTTATCCGTGCTCCCATAGCACTCATCATTATTTCCTCCTAGGCCGAATCGGTCCCCAGGGCCCTAGGAACCGTTCGAGGAAATTATTACTCAAACCTTGTATACAAGTTGTCCATGACCATGCGAATGCATGTCCGACTCGATTGTGAACAAAATCGCATGGTAAAATATATTAAGGAAAGTAAAGGCAACAGTGCATCATTAGTCATATTCAATGACTTATTCATTCCCAATATTACCATCATTTCATTTGGTGATCTCAATGATCCCAAGCCTCATCAATTCTCATTTATTGCTTTATTACAACATTTCTCATTATGTTCCTTCTAAGGAGGAACAACAGCATTCATTCATTTCAAAGGGACCTGTAGCAATTCATTCATTTTATCAATCTTAAGCATCAGGGACATTATCGATTCAATCTCAGGCATCATGTTACATTAGTGGTTCGAGTGTGATTCGTTCATCAATTCAAAGTTCATGTGTTATTCATTCAAGGATTCCCAGCATATGAATCTCCATCGAATTAGCAACTAAAGCATCGCATCACAATTATTTAACATTTAAGGTAAGGGACATTAGGGACTTATTCATAGCATCACATTATTCCATTTATTAAGCATGCAGGAATAAGGAGGAAGGAGGACAGTTCCACTTGCCTTATATAACGGTCTTCCTGTTCCAATCTCATCAAGCGTAGCTCCACCAGCGAGCCACATTCTAATACCCATTCCATCTAGCCAGCTCAGAAAGACTGCATCAGTCTCAATTCTCCTGATCTCCAACATAAGTCACGGTCCAACATTCTGATCCCATCCAACAAGCCAACCAAATGCCTCGTGCAGAGCGGGGCATTACATAATATACCACTCAGAAAAAGTTTCGTCCTCGAAACTTAAGAAAACAACTCATCTACTAGATTCACTTAATCACAATGAGTTACTCATTCAGCTTCAATTCAATATTCATTTCAGCCCACTCGGTCATTTCAAAATAGCTGTCCAACAGTATCATTTTAATCAATCAACGATTCAATCCATCTATCTCTTTTTTCCAAATACTTGCAACTTCTCATTGATTCACTAACATTTTTCTTGCATTCTATCTTGGTCGCAACACATCACTTCATTTGGATCTATACACATATTTCAGGCGTCCCCAAAATATATGCATTTCAGCCAAAGTCTGCGCTAGTAGGATAAATTCTTCCAACAATATTATCTCAGTCGCAACCTATCACTTCGGCTGTATCCATACACATATTTTAGGCGTCCCTAAAACATATGTACTTCAACCAACTTCCATGATAGTATAATTCGATCAGCCACGATATAACTCTCTTTTCCAAATCAGACTTAGTATCCTTTCAATTGACTTATCACTTTATTCACTTTGTCACAATCACTATTTTCCAGGCCACCACTTAACATCAGGGACAATCTCCATCCAAGCATAACATTTCTAACATTCGATCAAGGGTCTAACTTAGAGCCAATCATATCAAGGTTTCACAACAACAATCATTTTCCTTCCCAAATCCAACAACATTTTTCACCGAGGCAATTCATCTTTTCTAAAAGATACAATCCAACATCACCAACTATCGATTATCCGAGTCAGGGTATAATTCTATGCAACAGTCAAGGTTAACCCAGCTACCCGACTATAGATACTTATCCAACATTTCCGTCATGAGCAGTCAATTCCATCTCATATAATAATTCACTATTCGATACATACAAATCAAGTCTCATCCCACAATTCCATTTCCCGCTATAGGCCGACACATAATCCTTAAGGGTCAAACATCTCTAAGGTTCATATTGGAGCATATACTTACAACTTATCATTCTTAGATCATACTCATCACCATCTCTCGTTCAATGCCACAAGGTCATTCTATGGGTCACCAACGGCCATCTATTATTCGGTCCAGTCTCAATGGTTAGCTATACCGTCAGCTAACCTAATCATTCAGGTGACTCCCCTAGAGTGGACGGCTACTAGGGTTATACTAGTTTCTGCTTCTTAGGGCCAACAAGCAACCGACAGTTCTAAGGAACTCTACTCAAACCTATGTGTATCAATTCAGTCTGAATAATGAATCGCCAATTGGGCTAAGCCAGCAATTGGTAAATCATCAACTGGTCGCTAGGATTAAGTCTATCTATTCAGGGTCTTCCTCAAGGAAATAATTCCCACAGAGACTCATTCTAGACTTACCCAACAATCGACTAAGATCGATCTATCAACATTACGGTCAATTCTAAATCCGACATACGATCTTCATCGTTCTAATAATCCATCAAGTAAATTTCCAATGATTCAATTTCTGGTCTGATTCCTTCGTACCCACATAAACCCATAACCAAGGTTAACTATTCAAGGGTCATCGATTCCGATAGTTTTAATATAACTATAGAATCATACTATTCGGTCTGTATGACAAGGTTGCACCACTAAGTCATAAGCCAACAATCTATATCCCAACCAACAATCACCTATACCGACATTATCCAACACGTTTGTAATTTCTCGTTTCCATTTGTTTTTCAATCATCAAACTATCTTACGGCATTCTTAATCTCATGCAGTAATGGTCAAGTAGTTCATCCCATTCAATCCGACAATTTATGTATCACTTAACCATCCTCTAGGCAACAATAGTATTCTGAGTCACTACTTGTTATTTTTCTAGTACAATTCAATTCTCCAGCATCATGCATCTATGCAATAATTATTCTTTGGTGATCAAGATGGATTGACATCTATTATACCTTAGGATCAAGGCACAGATTTCTAATATCCCTTTGATTCACCGACAATATTTTCAAACTTTCAGCTTGGCAACCAACTTTGTATTAGCCACATTTGATTTACATTCAACCAATCGAAGTCAATATTCAGATGTTCTAAGCCACAATATTCTCTATCCAAGTCTATTTACCCGTAGCATACTAACTGTCTTACTAGTCTGAGTCATCACTCGACTAAACAATTTCTAACCAAGCCAACCGTTACCATTTCTACAATCTCACTACCTAACATAGCATCACCGTCAGGGGACACTCGAGTCATCTAGCACAATACATGACTCCCAGCTAAGTCTCGGCACTACCCAGTACTCACAGATAGTCTCACTGCTATCCCATGGAAAGGGTCAACATACGTCTCGTTCTGAGGTGGTAGAGGCAATATACCACTCAGAAATGAAGCCATCCTTAAACAATACCACTCAATTCTATTTCAGACATTCGTGATCTATGATGATCACAACACTTAGCCAACATCTCGGGGTCTCAATAGTATAAGCCAACATTCTTAGCGTCTCGAAAGCACTTAGCAACACACATGAGTCAATTCACCAGTTCTGTCAAACTCATCCATTAATTATTTCATTCACAATTCTTTTCCAACATCACATGCAATTCTCATCTTGTCGCAGCATACATAGCCACCTTTCTTTTATTCCCGCATTCCAAACAACATTCACAATATAGCATACTATGGCATCGAGTCATTGTTAGGTTATTCGTGTCCAAACCAACAACAATCATTCATTTAGGGGCATCACAATGTATATAGACTTATTGTATGGAACATCCAGGGAGCAGCCAAGAGGGTCCATGATCTTTCAGACACGAACAACATAGGATGATTACAGAACAACAATAATATAATCGTGGAAGCAATCTTTGATTTAATCACGGAAGCAACGTTGAGTGATCGCGGAAGCAACTTTGGTCAATCATCGATGCAACTTTGATTTGAAACGAACCAAAGAAGAGACCAAGGACGTAAAGCCGTGCTCTGATACCAATTTGTCACGCCCCGATTCGTAGAGTCATTTATTCTTCATATTTTATCTCTTAGAATCGATCGTCCTCGCTTGGGCGTGATGCCGTACAAGTCTGGTATTGCACTTGTACAAGGCAAAGATGGTACATAATCGATTATTCTTCATATAGGAACACATCGCAGCGGCAGAAGCAGATAATTTGAATTTAATGAGGACAATCTTTCTTATTGAATAGAAGTACATCAATTCTTTATAGCAGCGGAGAAAAGAGTAACTCAAAGCCACACAGAGATATGTAGAACTTTATTCTCTTTATTGATAATTGAAGAAGAGTACAAGACTTGTATTGAAGTACAATGATTACAGCACATCTCACTTTAAATTGGAAACCAACTGAACAATGCTATACAACTTACATTTGATATTTGGATACAATGGATTACAACTCGATATACCGACTTGGCTTACAATCTCACTGGTACAACTGATTACAATGTTCCATACATTATGCCCTTTAAAACAGAAGACATCATCTTGTGCAAGGAGAGCTTCTGTATGCCCAACAAATCTTCGATGCCGCGAGACCAATCCAGCTAAACTTCGTGTGTAGAACATTCCAAGCACGAGCACCTGCCCATAAAACGTGGGTCAGCACATCATCTATGCACTGGCGAGTAGAATCCAACCCACTCGCATAAACCAACATTTAAAGTGATCATTTAAGCAAGCATTTATTAGAATAGTCTTTCTACTTGGGGCCTAGCATCAGTTTACAGTTCATGGGCAATAATCAGAGTGAAGCATGTAAACATATTCTTGGTAGCATTCATGTGGACATATCTTTTTAACATTTTTGGTGTTATCATGCAAAGGCATCATTGAGGCATACTAGGTGTTATCACGGAAAGGCATCACTTAGCATGTATGTTGTGTTTGAGCACTATTTATAGCAAAGCATCTTTCTAGCATAATGAATTGAACATGTTAAGCAGGCAAGTTAAACCAACTTATACAATATCATAATTATGTGATTTCTTACCGATAGCCGACTTCTCGTACCTGCATCAAATACAGGTTATCTGATATACTTACTCTGCCTGCACAAAACATTCATTAGCATGCATCCTGACTACATGGTCACTGGTGTTGTTAAACCATATGGACTCTTCTCATTTCATTTCATTTTAAGATAATGCGGTCAGCATAGTAGGTGGCGAGCCTCTATGCTACCCCGTCTTATCCGTGCTCCCATAGCACTCATCATTATTTCCTCCTAGGCCGAATCGGTCCCCAGGGCCCTAGGAACCGTTCGAGGAAATTATTACTCAAACCTTGTATACAAGTTGTCCATGACCATGCGAATGCGTGTCCGACTCGATTGTGAACAAAATCGCATGGTAAAATATATTAAGGAAAGTAAAGGCAACAGTGCATCATTAGTCATATTCAATGACTTATTCATTCCCAATATTACCATTATTTCATTTGGTGATCTCAATGATCCCAAGCCTCATCAATTCTCATTCATTGCTTTATTACAACATTTCTCATTATGTTCCTTCTAAGGAGGAACAACAGCATTCATTCATTTCAAAGGGACCTGTAGCAATTCATTCATTTTATCAATCTTAAGCATCAGGGACATTATCGATTCAATCTCAGGCATCATGTTACATTAGTGGTTCGAGTGTAATTCGTTCATCAATTCAAAGTTCATGTGTTATTCATTCAAGGATTCCCAGCATATGAATCTCCATCGAATTAGCAACTAAAGCATCGCATCACAATTATTCAACATTTAAGGTAAGGGACATTAGGGACTTATTTATAGCATCACATTATTCCATTTATTAAGCATGCAGGAATAAGGAGGAAGGAGGACAGTTCCACTTGTCTTATATAACGGTCTTCCTGTTCCAATCTCATCAAGCGTAGCTCCACCAGCGAGCCACATTCTAATACCCATTCCATCTAGCCAGCTCAGAAAGACTGCATCAGTCTCAATTCTCCTGATCTCCAACATAAGTCACGGTCCAACATTCTGATCCCATCCAACAAGCCAACCAAATGCCTCGTGCAGAGCGGGGCATTACAGATCATGCACGTACTTCCGAAGTTGAGATACATGGAAGATATCGTACACATCAGCCAGAGCCGGAGGTAGTGCAAGTCGATAAGCCACTGAGGCTACCTTCTCCAAATTCTCGAATGGTCCGACGAATCTCGGGCTTAGCTTTCCTTTCATCCCAAACCGCATCACACCTCGCATGGGCGTGACCTTCAAGAAGACATGATCGCCTGCTGTGAATTCCAAAGGTCGCCGATGAACATCCGCATAACTCTTTTGTCGACTTTGAGCAACTCTAAGTCTTTCTCGAATTAAGCGAACCCTCTCGACGGCCTGTTCCACAAGTTCTGGTCCGAGCACTTGCCGTTCACCGACTTCATCCCAGCATATCGGTGATCGACATTTCCATCCATATAAGGCTTCGTACGGGGCCATTTGGATACTTGCCTGATAACTGTTGTTATAGGCAAATTCTGCTAATGCGAGATGTGTGTCCCAATTTGTCTTCGAATCGAGCACGCACAATCTCAACATATCTTCAAGAATCTGGTTTACTCTCTCTGTCTGACCATCCGTCTGCGGATGGTAAGCCGTACCGAAGTTTAACTTTGTGCCCATAGCCGAGTGCAGACTTATCCAAAATCGTGACAAGAATCTTCCATCTCTATCCGATACTATAGAAGCTGGCACCCCATGTAATCGAACAATTTCATTTATGTAAATCTGAGCCAACCATTCTACTCCCCATGTAACTTTTATTGGAATGAAATGTGCCGACTTGGTTAATCTATCCACGATAACCCAAATCGCATTATTTCCCTTCTGAGTTCTTGGCAAGCCGACTATAAAATCTATACAGATATTATCCCACTTCCACAGTGGAATAGCCAAATTTTGTAATTCTCCGCCTGGCCGTTGGTGTTCGGCCTTCACACGCTGACAATCCATGCATTGTGACACAAATAGCGCCACATCCTTCTTCATACCATGCCACCAAAAAGTTGAGCGTAGATCTTTATACATTTTCGTGCCTCCCGGATGCAAGGAATACTTTGCGAAATGAGCCTCGGTCAGTATTTCCTTCCTGATATCCTCGTCCTTAGGGATGCACAATCTTCCCTTGACACGAATAGTGTCATCTTCAACGATAAAGTCTGACGCCTTTCCTGCTAGAATCAACTCGCGTATCTTCTGCAGAAACGGGTCATCCTTCTGAGCAATCTTAATCCTTCTGAGCAATCTGAGCAATCTTAATCCTGAACTCGATGCCCATCTCTTCAAGATCTCGTAGTACCTCTTTTGCTACTATTAGGGACCCAACAAATTTCCGACTCAAGGCATCAGCTACCACATTTCCTTTACCCGGCGTGTAGGAGATTGTCAAGTCATAATCCTTGATCAATTCTAACCAACGCTGCTGCCTCAAATTCAATTCTTTCTGTGTGAATATATATTTTAGGCTCTTGTGATCCGTGAAAATCTCGCAGGACACACCATAGAGATAGTGTCGCCACAATTTCAACGCGAACACAATCGCCGCCAGTTCCAAATCATGTGTTGGGTAATTCTTCTCATGCTGCTTGAGTTGTCTCGAAGCATAAGATATTGTCTTCCCACGTTGCATGAGAACACATCCCAATCCAAGTCCCAATGCGTTACTGTAGATCTGAAATCCCTCGGAGCCTTCCGGAAGTGCTAAAATTGGAGCTATGACGAGCCGCTGCTTGAGTTCTTGGAAGCTACTCTCACAGTCGTCAGTCCACTTAAATACGACTCCCTTCTGAGTTAGGCGAGTCAAAGGCGACGCGATTCTCGAAAAGTCTTTCACAAATCTACGGTAGTACCCGGCTAAACCAAGGAAACTTCGTATTTCACTAGCTGATGCAGGCTTCTTCCAGTCCACAACTGCCTCAATCTTCTTTGGGTCAACGGCAACACCTTCTGCCGAAACAACATGTCCTAGGAACGACACGCTGTTCATCCAAAACTCGCACTTACTTAGCTTTGCATAGAGCTGGTTGTCCCGCAGCGTCTGAAGTACTTCTCTCAAGTGCTCGACATGAGTCTCCCTGTCCTTTGAGTAGATCAAGATGTCATCGATGAACACAACAACAAACTTGTCTAAGAATGGTCAAAACACTTTATTCATTAAATCCATAAAGGCTGCTGGAGCATTGGTCAAGCCGAATGGCATGACCAAAAACTCATAGTGTCCGTATCTTGTACGGAATGCTGACTTAGGAACATCTTCGGGTCTGATCTTCAACTGATGGTATCCTGAACGAAGATCGATTTTAGAAAACACGGTCGCCCCTTGTAGCTGATCGAATAGATCATCTATCCTTGGCAAGGGATACTTGTTACGGATGGTTGCCTTGTTTAGTTCTCTGTAATCGATGCACAGCCGCATCGTCCCATCCTTCTTCTTTACAAACAGTACTGGAGCTCCCCATGGAGATACACTTGGGCGAATGTATCTCCGGTCTAATAATTCTTGTAGCTGTACTTTTAGTTCCTTCAATTCTGCCGGAGCCATCCTGTACGGCGCCTGACGAGTATCCGAAAATGTATCAATTGTGAATTCAATTTCTCTATTCGGCGGCATCCCAGGTATCTCGTCCAGAAACACATCGGAGAACTCTGCCACAATTTCGGTCTGATTCGAGCACATTGATTAGCATACATCCTTACAACATGACCACTGGTGGTTGTGCACCATGTCGACGTGCCATATAGGACTTCATATTGGTATGCGGTTGACCATTCACCAGGTTGCGAGCCCGAATGAAGGTTCCGACACCGTGCTACCAAAGCACTAATTCCTTCTAGGCCGACTCGATCCCACCGTCGCAGGTACCGTTCGAGGAAATCCTTGTATACAAGTACGTCTATGGTCATGCGAATGTGTGTCCGACTCGATAAACATTATGTGCATAGAATATTAAGTACTACGCAACATGTTTATTCCCAACATTTCATATCTCATCATCATAGGCATCAATTATCTCAATTCAATGTTCAAGTGACAAGCACAATCTCAATGTTGTTCGCAGTGTAATCAATTCTTTCAATGTTCATGGGACTAGCATTCATTTCAATGTTCTATGGACTAGCATTCATTTCAATGTTCAATGTTCAATCTCTAGCTTCTTAGTGGTATTGACTTGTGGCAATTTAGCAACTTGATATCGATCAACGGATGTTGCAAGACAATTATTTAGTTGGCATGAAGGAATAGCGAGAGGGACAATACCACCACAGAGATCCACACTCACCAAATTAGAGAATCGCCGAGAGAAAGAGGAACACTTGCACGCTTAGCCTTCCGTCACGCGTCAGTCTGCATTGGCACCAAAAGTTTGGTTAATAATCCGTCTCATTGTGTTCTCTTCTCTCAGAATTCTCAAGAATGAATGCTATGCAATCGATGAAAACGGGCAAGAATCAAATCATCGAAAACCATTCAGAAAAGCATCCATCAAAACCAAGCAACAAAACCAGCAGGAAGAAAAGCAAGTGCCACAAAGGAGGCTTCACTTAAGAACTAAAACCAGCAAATTAGCACAAGAATACAATTACATAAAAGCAGTGGTTAAAGAAAAGCATGATGGGTAATTATAAAAGACAATCTTGTATAGAATCACTAAAGGACAGGACATATGGAAAGAAAGTATGACAGGATGATATACGATGAGATAACCATGGGACTATTCAGATAGCCAGGTTACAACCCGTAAACCAAACAAGGACCGGGGTTGTAACCCTTCGTCTGAACGGAACTTGGTTTCTCTCACCATTTATCGGCAAGATAAATATAAGAAAGCAGGTCAAGTAACATTCTGAAGTGACAATCATTATAGTGACAATCTGGAGTGACAATCATTATAGTGACAATCTGGAGTGACAATCATTCAATCATTCTGGTACAATCTTACAATTAATCAATTCTAGACAATACTATACTGGACTAGACTCCATCCAAGCAATCACGGCCAATCATTGCCTACGGCTTTCTACATTAACTAACTAGGGTTATCATAATCCTAGTTACTAGCAAGATGCAATGAGATGCTCCAAGTAGTCACAGGCCCTGCAGCTATCCAGGTTATCCAGGCAATTATTATAGTGACAATCTGGAGAGTACAAGGCATTAGAGTGACAATAGAGTTCAATTATTAAAGTGACAATCAAGAGTGCCCCACATGACAGTGGGCTGGAAATGTGCCCTACTCGTCGGCAGGCTACAAGTCCAAACATTTGCGGCCGGGATAACGAGATCGCCTGTAACTGGGGAACATCTCTTCATGTCTAGTGAATTATACTAGTCATTAACCTTAGTCCATTTCAGTAGGTACTCCTGACCGTGGTACTCAGGAGTCCCCTCCTAGACATGATGCAAGACAGGACTGGATTATTTGTACAAGCACAATCGCCCACGGTGTCAGGATCAATTATACAGGTCATGTCATGTCAGGTAGCCGTCGCAACAACTATTCGAGAAATCATGTCAGGGTATCATGTCAGGTGTACTAGTCAAGAGTGCGCCACGACGGGCCACTATCACGTCATGTCAGGTTATCGTGTCAGGAGTGCACCACTACGGGTCACTATCAGGTCATGCACAATTATCAATTCCAAACATATCAAGTAAATTCGTGATTTTCAAGTTCAGGACAAAAGGCGTAAGGATATAAGATGGACGTAAATATCTAATAGAGGTAAAGCGTACTCATGTTGTACTGAAGTTATAAGATACATGATAATAATAAAAGAATAATAGTAACAATAGTAGCAATAATAATGTAACAGGGCGCGACAGGGAAGTCCATGCGGCGGGGTCCAGGCAGAATTCTATGCGGCTGAGACAACAGGGTCTTATGCGGCCAGGGATAACAATTCTTATGCGGCTGGGAATAACTTCCCATGCGGCTCAACTGATATGGGTTCATGCGGTCAGGTTGGACGAAATCCCATGCGGCCCAATTTAGATGAGTCACATGCGGCTCGGGATAACAGAGCCTATGCGGCTCGCGGGGAGTGAGCTCCATGCGGCTCAGAGAATTAGTCATATGCGGCTGAGGCAATTAAGTCTCATGCGGCCAAGGGAGAATGTTCCCATGCGGCTGGGTCAAGCAAGTCTCATGCGGCCAACGGGAATGGCGTATGCGGCTGCAGAGTTCAGAACTTATGCGGCTGGGAATTAAGCGAGTTATGCGGCCAGATGAGTTCGGCCCTCATGCGGCTCAAGTACTTCCAGCCATGCGGCTGAAGAGAACACTTGCCGTATGAATATTCATGCGGTCAAGTCAAGCACTGTTCATCTTCTCCAAAATTTCAGAGAAGAAGAACACCATGAGAGCCAAGTCCTCAAGCTCCATAACTCCATCATCCGGAGCCTAAATCCGAACTTCCATAGGTCAAAATAGGGTAGAACGAAATTCTCTACAACATGGAACCATCAAAACTCGAAAATAACAAGATTTAGTAGATCAAAACCCAAGAAATCCAAAAATAATGCAACTTAGATCTACAAGAATCTAGCCATGGAAATTAGAAAAGCCAAGTACTAAAGTGTTTTATAATGTAGTAAAGAAGAGAATGGAGCAATAAAAATCAGAGTTCCTCCATGAAGCAAGTTGTACTTGCCTAGACCTCTCTCTCCTCCCTCTCACTCACAGGTTGGTGAGAAATTTAATGGTGAAGGAAGATGATGATGAATGAAGAGAGAGAAATGAGAGGGTGCATTAATAAAGGGGTTGGTGGTGGTAGGTAGGAGTGGTTCACATATAAAACCAAACCAAGCCAAGCCAACCGAACCGAACCAAGCCAATGCAATTGCCATAGGGAACCACAAGCCAATTAAACAAATTAAACAATATTAATCAAAATTAACTAATCATGATTAAGCACAAAAAAAATACGGGTCTAAAACACGTATACGTATACTAAATACGTATCACGGATTTGGGACACTACATCCTACCCACCTTAAAAGAATTCCGTCCTCGAAATTTAAATCAAGAGGCTAGAGATGCAATGACAAGCTACATTAATCACATGCAAGCTATAACTAGGCAGACAATCACTCATGCAAGCAAGGAATCAAAGGCATGAGGCATAAGAAGACATTATACCTCACGAGTCAAACAAGTCGGGATAACGTGATCGGATATCATCCTCACACTCCCACGTTTGACTCTACCAAGGAGCGATAAACTCAAGCAACACGAACTAAACTGATAGTCTTGAGCTTGAGGTCTCTCTCTTTGGTCAAACATGGACACGGGCCTCTCCTCATACGAAAAGGTTAAGGCTATTGGTACCAACCTTTTCGAATGATCTAGGACATGGCTCGGGTCCGAAATATACCGTTGTAATTAGGATACATGAAATACGTCATGTACCCCGCATAATGACGGTAGAAAAGCAAGATGAGAGGACACATATACCTCTCGGTCGATTCTGAACCTGAGCCTGGGCTAGGGCAAACTGCCGCAGGTTCTGTTGCTGGAAAGTCTGGGCCTGAGTCGGCAATGGCCTCGAGAACGGGAACTGCTGTTGCTGCTGGACTGGAGCTGGTACTGGTGCTGGTGCTGGTCCCCTAACCGAGGGACTAGATACTGTCGATGCTGAATCAACTATGAAAGGGCAGGACCCTATGTCACGCTCCGATTCATAGAGTCATTTATTCACATATTTTATCTCTTGGAATCGATCGTCCTCGCTTGGGCGTGATGCCGTACAAGTCTGGTATTGCACTTGTACAAGGCAAAGATGGTACATAAGTGATAATTCTTCAAATAGGAACACATTACAGCGGCAGAAGCAGACAAATTGAAGTTAGTGAGGACAATCTTTGTCATTGAATAGAAGTACATTATTTCTTTATAGCAGCGGAGATAAAGGATAACTTGAAGTCACACAGAGACATATAGAACTTTATTCTCTTTATTGATAATCGAAGAAGAGTACAAGACTTGTATTGAAGCACAATGTTTACAACACATCTCACTTTATATTGAAAGCCAACTGAATAATGCTATACAGCTTACATTTGATACTTGGATACATTGGATTACAACTCGATATACTGACTTGGCTTACAATCTCACTGGTACAACTGATTACAATGTTCCATACATTATGCCTTTTATAAACAGAAGACATCATCTTGTATAAGGAGAGCTTCTGCATGCCCAACAAATCTTTGATGCCGCAGAACCAGCCAAGCCAATCTTCGTGTGTAGAATATCCCAAGCACAAGCACCTGCCCACAAAATGTGGGTCAGCACATCATCTATGTACTGGCAAGCAGAATCCAACCCACTCGTATAAACCAACATTTAAAGTGATCATTTAAGCAAGCATTTATTAGAATAATCTTTCTATTTGGGGCCTAGCATCAGTTTACAGTTCATGGGCAATAATCAGAGTGAAGCATGTAAACATATTCTTAGTAGCATTCATGTGGACATATTCTTGGTGTTATCACGCAAAGGCATTCTTGGTGTTATCACGCAAAGGCATCATTGAGGCATACTAAGTGTTATCATGAAAGGCATCATTGAGTCATACTAAGTGTTATCATGAAAAGGCATCTTAAACTTGTTATAACAGTTCTCACTTCAAGCATCACTTAGCATGTATGTTGTGTTTGAGCAATGATTATAGCATGGCATCTTCCTAGCATACTGAACTTAACATGTTAAGTAGGATCTCATACTGAAAGGCTACATACAACATCATTTACTTATTTGGAACGTAAGCATGCAAGTTAAACCAACACATATATTAGATTATCATATTTAAGTGATTTCTTACCGATAGCCGACTCCCTCATACCTGCATCAAATACAGGTTAGCAGATATACTTACTCTGCCTGCATAAGACATTCATTAGCATACATCCTGACTACATGGTCACTGGTGTTTAACCATACGGACGTTTCCATATAGGTCTTCATTGGTAATGCGATGACTCCAGAGAAGGTAGCTAGCCCCAAAGGATGTCTCGCAAAACCCGTGCCCCTACTGGCACGCCAATGTTTCCTCCTAGGCCGGATCGATCGCCCTAACGTCCTTGGGTACCGTCCGAGAAAACATATCCCCATCACTTATGCATAAGTTGTCCTATGACCATGCGAATGCGTGTCCGACTCAATCGTGCACATAAAATACATGGTAAAATATTGAAGTAAGGACAATAGTGCATCATCATTCATCTCATTCAAGTCATGTTCAATGACTTATTCATTTCCATCATTACCATCATTTCATTTGGTGATCTCAACGATCCCAAGCCTCATCAACTCTCATTCATTGCTTCGTTGCAACATTTCTCATTATGTTCCTTCTAAGGAGGAACAACAGCATTCATGCAGCATCTCATTACTCAAGTGATTCATTCATTTCATCAAGATTAAGCATAAGGGACATTATTGATTCATTCTCAGGCATCATGTTACATTAGTAGTTCAAGTGTGATTCGTTCAGCAAATTCAAAGTTCATGTGTTATTCATTCAATAATTTCCAGCATATGTATCTCTATCGATTAGGCAACTAAAGTATCGCATCACAATTATTCAACATTTAAGGTAAGCAACATTAGGGACCTATTCATATTCATAGCATCATATTATTCCATTTATTAAGCATGCAGGAATAAGGAGGAAGGAGGACAGTTCCACTTGCCTTATATAACGGTCTTCCTGCTCCGATCCCACTAAGCGTAGCTCCACCAGTGAGCCACGTTCCAATACCCATTCCGTCTAGCCAGCTAAGAAAGACTACATCAGTCTCAATCCTCCTGATCTCCAATATAAGTTACTGTCCAATATTATGATCCCATCCAACAAGCAAACCAAATGCCTCGTACGGAGCGGGATATTACATAATATACCACTCAGAAAAAGTTTCGTCCTCGAAACTTAAGGAAATAACTCATCTACTAGATTCACTTAATCACAAAGAGTTACTCATTCAGCTTCAATTCAATATTCATTTTAGCCCACTTGATCATTTCAAAATAGTTATCCAACTGTATTATTTTAATCCATCAACGATTCATTCCATCTTTCTCTTTTTCAAATACTTGCCACTTCTCATTGATTCACCAACATTTTCCTTACATTCTATCTTGGTCGCAACACATCGCTTTATTTGGATCCACACACATATTTTAGGCATCCCCAAAACATATGCATTTCAGCCAAAGTCTGCGCTAGTGCGATAAATTCTTCCCATAATGTTATCTCAGTCGCAACCTATCACTTCGACTGGATCCGTACACATATTTTAGGCGTCCCCAAAACATATGTACTTTAGCCAACTTCCATGATAGTATAATTCGATCAGCCACAATACAACTCTCTTTTCCAAATCCGACTTAGCATCCTTTCAATTGACTTTATTACTTCATTCACTTGTCACAATCACTATCTTCCAGGCCACAACACTTTACATCAGGAACAACTTGGTTAAGCTCTCTATCCGAGCATAATATTTCTAGCATTCAATCAAGGGTCAAATCTTAGAGCCAATCACATCAAGAGTTTACAACATGCAATCATATTCCTTTTCGAATCCAACAATATTTCTCACCGAGGCAATTCAACTTTTCTAATGATACAATCCGACATCAACCAACTATCGATACTGATCCAACATTCCCGTCATGACCAGTCAATTTCATCTCATATAATTTACCATTCGATGCATACAACTCAAGTCTCATCCCACGATTCTAGTCCCGCTATAGGCCGACACATAATCCTCAAGGGTCAAACATCTATAAGGTTCATATTGGAGCATACATACAACATATCATTCTTAGGTCAAACTCATCACCATCTCTCGTTCAAATGCCACAAGGTCATTCTATGGTTCGCCAACGGCTATCTATTATTTGGTCCAGTCTCAATGGTTAGCTATACCGACAGGTATACCTAATCATTTAGGTGACTTCCCTAGAGTGGACGACTACTAGGGTTATACTAGTTTCTTATTCTTAGGGCCAACAAGCAACCAACAGTTCTAAGGCACACTACCCAAACATATGGGTTTCAACTCAGGCCGAATAATGAATCTCCAATTGGGCTAAGCCAGCAATTGGTAACTCATCAACTGGTCGCTAGGGTCAAGTCTATCTATCCAGGGTCTTCCTCAAGGAAATAATTCCCACAGAGGCTCATTCTAGACTTACCCAATGATCGACTAAGATCGCTCTATTAACATTACGGCCAATTCCCAATCCGACATACGATTCTCATCATTCTAATAATCCATCAAGTAAATTTCCAATGATCCAATTTCTATTCCAATATCCTTTGTATCCACACGAACCCATAAGCCAAGGCCAAATATTGAAGGGTCATCGATTAGTCTTAACTTAACTACAGAATCATACTATTCCATCTGTATAACAAAGTCACACCACCAAATCATAAGCCAATAATCTATATCCCAACCAATAGTCACATATACCGACATTATCCAGCACGTTTGTAATTTTTCAATCCCATTCGTTCTCAATCATCAAACTATCTTTACGGGCATTCTTAAATCTCATTCCTTTCCCAACCATCAAAATCTTATACGGACATTCTTAAAATTTCCTACCTTCAAGGGTCGAGTAGTTCATTCCATTCAATCCGACAAGTCATGTATCAATTGACCATTTTCTATGCGACACAATTATTCAGGGTTGTTACTTTTCTAGTACAATTCAATTCCTCAGCATTCATGAACATATGCAACGACTATCCTTTGGTGATTGAGATGGATTAACATCTATTACACCTTAGGGTCAAGGCACAAATCTCTAATATTCCTTTGGTTCATCGATAATATTTCCAAAACTTTTAGCTTAGCAACCAACTTTGTATTAGCCACATTTGATTTGTATTCAACCAACCGAAGTCAACATTTAGATATTTTAAGCCACAACATTCTCTAGCCAATTAAATTTACCCATAGCATACCAACTGTCTTACTAGTATGAGTCATCACCCGACTAAACCATTTCTAACCAAGTCCACCAGTTACAATTTTCGACAATCTCGCTACTCAATATAACATCACCGTTAAGGGACACTCGAGTCATCTAGCCACAATACATGACTCCCAGCTAAGTCTCGGCACTACCCAGTACTCGCAGATAGTCTCATTGCTATCCTATGGAAAGGGTCAACATACATCTCGTTCTTAGGTGGTAGAGGCAATATACCATTCAGAAACGAAGCCATCCTTAAACAATACCAACCCAATTCTATTCCGGACTTACATGATCTATAATGATCACAACACTTAGCCAACATCTCGGGGTCTCAATATCACAAGCCAACATTCTTACGGTCTCAAAGCAGTAGCCAACACACATGAGTCAATTCAATAGTTCCGTTGAACTCATTCATCAATTATCCCATTTCATAATTCTTTTCCAACATCACAGGCAATCTCAACTTGTCGCAGCATACATAGCCACTTTTCCTTATTTCCAAAATTTCTAAACAGCATTCATAACATAGCATACTATGGCATCGAGTCATTGTTGGGTTATTTGTGTCCAAACCAACAACAATCATTCATTCAGGGGCATCACAATGTATAGACTTATTGTATGGAACATCCAATGAGCAGCCAAGAGGGTCAATGAACTTTCAGATACGAACAACGTAGGGTGATGGTAGAACAATGAGAGCATAATCGCGGAAGCAATCTTTGATTTAATCTCGGAAGCAACATTGAGTGATCACGGAAGCAACTTTTGGTTAATCGTCGATACAACTTTGATTTGAAATGAATCAAAGAAGAGACCAAAGACGTAAAGCCGTGCTCTGATACCAATTTGTCATGCCCCGATTCATAGAGTCATTTATTCACATATTTTATCTCTTGGAATCGATTGTCCTCGCTTGGGCGTGATGCCGTACAAGTCTGGTATTGCACTTGTACAAGACAAAGATGGTACATAAGTGATAATTCTTCAAATAGGAACACATTGCAGCGGCAGAAGCAGACAAATTAAAGTTAGTGAGGACAATCTTTGTCATTGAATAGAAGTACATTATTTCTTTATAGCAGCAGAGATAAAGGATAACTTGAAGTCACACAGAGACATATAGAACTTTATTCTCTTTATTGATAATCGAAGAAGAGTACAAGACTTGTATTGAAGTACAATGTTTACAACACATCTTATTTTACATTGAAAGCCAACTGAACAATGCTATACAGCTTACATTTGATACTTGGATACATTGTATTACAACTCGATATACTGACTTGGCTTACAATCTCACTGGTACAACTGATTACAATGTTCCATACATTATGCCCTTTATAAACAGAAGACATCATCTTGTATAAGGAGAGCTTCTGCATGCCCAACAAATCTTCGATGCCGCGGAACCAGCCAAGCCAATCTTCGTGTGTAGAATATCCCAAGCGCAAGCACCTGCCCACAAAATGTGGGTCAGGACATCATCTATGTACTGGCAAGCAGAATCCAACTCACTCGTATAAACCAACATTTAAAGTGATCATTTAAGCAAGCATTTATTAGAATAATCTTTCTATTTGGGGCCTAGCATCAGTTTACAGTTCATAGGCAATAATCAGAGTGAAGCATGTAAACATATTCTTAGTAGCATTCATGTGGACATATTCTTGGTGTTATCATGCAAAGGCATTCTTGGTGTTATCACGCAAAGGCATCATTGAGGCATACTAAGTGTTATCATGAAAAGACATCTTAAACTTGTTATAACAGTTCTCACTTCAAGCATCACTTAGCATGTATGTTGTGTTTGAGCAATGATTATAGCATGGCATCTTCCTAGCATACTAAACTTAACATGTTAAGCAGGATCTCATACTGAAAGGCTACATACAGCATCATTTACTTATTTGGAACGTAAGCATGCAAGTTAAACCAATACATATATTAGATTATCATATTTAAGTGATTTCTTATCGATAGCCGACTCCCTCATACCTACATCAAATATAGGTTAGCAGATATACTTACTCTGCCTGCATAAGACATTCATTAGCATGCATCCTGACTACATGGTCACTGGTGTTTAACCATACGGACGTTGCCATATAGGTCTTCATTGGTAATGCGATGACTCCAGAGAAGGTAGCTAGCCCCAAAGGATGCCTCGCAAAACCTGTGCCCCTACTGGCACTCCAATGTTTCCTCCTAGGCCGGATCGGTCGCCCTAACGTCCCGGGGTACCGTCCGAGAAAACATATCCCCATCACTTATGCATAAGTTGTCCTATGACCATGCGAATGCGTGTCCGACTCAATCGTGCACATAAAATACATGGTAAAATATTGAAGTAAGGACAACAGTGCATCATCATTCATCTCATTCAAGTCATGTTCAATGACTTATTCATTTCCATCATTACCATCATTTCATTTGGTGATCTCAACGATCCCAAGCCTCATCAATTCTTATTCATTGCTTCATTGCAACATTTCTCATTATGTTCCTTCTAAGGAGGAACAACAGCATTCATTCATTTCAAAGGGACCTGCAGCATTTCATTCTTTCTCATGTATCATTTATGCAGCATCTCATTACTCAAGTGATTCATTTATTTCATCAAGATTAAGCATAAGGGACATTATTGATTCATTCTCAGGCATCATGTTACATTAGCAGTTCAAGTGTGATTCGTTCAGCAAATTCAAAGTTCATGTGTTATTCATTCAATGATTTCCAGCATATGTATTGTCACGCCCCGATTCATAGAGTCATTTATTCACATATTTTATCTCTTGGAATCGATCGTCCTCGCTTGGGCGTGATGCCGTACAAGTCTGGTATTGCACTTGTACAAGGCAAAGATGGTACATACTCGATTATTCTTCAAATAGGAACACATCGCAGCGGCAGAAACAGATAAATTGAATTTAGTGAGGACAATCTTTCTCATTGAATAGAAGTACATCACTTCTTTATAGCAGCAGAGAAAAAGAGTAACTTAAAGCCACACAGAGATATATAGAACTTTATTCTCTTTATTGATAATCGAAGAAAGTACAAGACTTGTATTGAAGTACAATGATTATAGTACATCTCTCTGTACATTGGAAACCAACTGAACAATACTATACAGCTTACATTGACATTTGGATACAATGGATTACAACTCGATATACCGACTTGGCTTACAATCTCACTGGTACAACTGATTACAATGTTCCATACATTATGCCCTTTATAAACAGAAGACATCATCTTGTACAAGGAGAGCTTCTGTATGCCCAACAAATCTTCGATGCCGCGGAACCAATCAAGCCAATCTTCGTGTGTAGAATATTCCAAGCAAGAGCACCTGCCCACAAAACGTGGGTCAGCACATCATCTATGCACTGGCGAGTAGAATCCAACCCACTCGCATAAACCAACATTTAAAGTGATCATTTAAGCAAACATTTATTAGAATGGTCTTTCTACTTGGGGCCTAGCATCAGTTTACAGTTCAGGGGCAATAATCAGAGTGAAGCATGTAAACATATTCTTTGTAGCATTCATGTGGACATATCTTTTTAACATTCTTGGTGTTATCATGCAAAGGCATCATTGAGGCATACTAGGTGTTATCATGAAAGGCATCATTGAGGCATCGTTAACATTAACATCTTAAACATGTTATAATAGTTCTCACTTCAGGCATCACTTAGCATGTATGTTGTGTTTGAGCAATGATTATAGCATAGCATCTTTCTAGCATACTGAATTTAACATGTTAAGTAGGATCTCATACTGAAAGGCTACATACAGCACCAATTACTTATTTGGAACGTAAGCATGCAAGTTAAACCAACACATATATTGAATTATCACATTTAAGTGATTTCTTACCGATAGCCGACTCCCTCATACCTGCATCAAATACAGGTTAGCGGATATACTTACTCTGCCTGCATAAGACATTCATTAGCATGCATCCTGACTACATGGTCACTGGTGTTTAACCATACGGACGTTGCCATATAGGTCTTCGTTGGTAATGCGATGACTCCAGAGAAGGTAGCTAGCCCCAAAGGATGCCTCGCAGAACCCGTGCCCCTACTGGCACGCCAATGTTTTCTCCTAGGCCGGATCGGTCGCCCTAACGTCCCGGGGTACCGTCCGAGAAAACATATCCCCATCACTTATGCATAAGTTGTCCTATGACCATGCGAATGCGTGTCCATCTCAATCGTAAACATAAAATGCATGGTAAAATATTGAAGTAAAGACAACAGTGCATCATCATTTATCTCATTCAAGTCATGTTCAATGACTTATTCATTCCCAACATTACCATCATTTCATTTGGTGATCTCAACGATCCCAAGCCTCATCAATTCTCATTCATTGCTTCGTTGCAACATTTCTCATTTGTTCCTTCTAAGGAGGAACAACAGTATTCATTCATTTCAAAGGGACCTGTAGCATTTCATTCATTTCATAGGGACAATAGCATATTTAATTCTTTTCTCATGTATCATTTATGCAGCATCTCATTATTCAAGTAATTCATTCATTTCATCGATCTTAAGCATAAGGGACATTATCAATTCAATCTCAGGCATCATGTTACATTAGCAGTTCGAGTGTGATTCGTTCAGCAATTCAAAGTTCATGTGTTATTCATTCAATGATTTCCAGCATATGAATCTCTATCAATTAGCAACTAAAGCATCGCATCACAATTATTCAACATTTAAGGTAAGAGACATTAGGGACATATTCATAGCATCACATTATTCCATTTATTAAGCATGCGGGAATAAGGAGGAAGGAGGACAGTTCCACTTGCCTTATATAACGGTCTTCCTGCTCCAATCCCACTAAGCGTAGCTCCACCAGCGAGCCACATTCCAATACCCATTCCGTCTAGCCAGCTAAGAAAGACTACATGAGTCTCAACTCTCTTGGTTCTCAACATAAGTCATGGTCCAACTTTCTGACCCCATCCAACAAGCCAACCAAATGCCTCGTGTGGAGCGGGGCATTACATGTATCTCTATCGATTAGGCAACTAAAGCATCGTATCACAATTATTCAACATTTAAAGTAAGCAACATTAGGGACCTATTCATATTCATAGCATAACATTATTCTATTTATTAAGCATGCAGGAATAAGGAGGAAGGAGGACAGTTCCACTTGCCTTATATAACGGTCTTCCTGCTCCGATCCTACTAAGCGTAACTCCACCAGCGAGCCACGTTCCAATATCCATTCCGTCTAGCCAGCTAAGAAAGACTGCATCAGTCTCAATCCTCCTGATCTCCAACATAAGTCACGGTCCAATATTCTGATCCCATCCAACAAGCAAACCAAATGCCTCGTACGGAGCGGGGCATTACACCCTACCCTATGATCCGGTGCTCCACACAATAAACACAATCCCAACGCCTTGCGACATTCTGCTACCACGTGTCCAGGCTTCCCACAATAAGAACAGCCTACGACGGAAGACTGTGCTTGCTTCTGTTTCTGCTGAGGGTACGTCGGGGTTGAGTGCTGAACCAACATAACCGAGGTTGCTTGCCTCGGAGTTCCAATAGGCAAAGCCCTAGCTGCCGGGGCTGGTGCTGAAGACTGATTCATCTGGCTATGGGACCGCTTCCGACCTTTGGTCCTATACACTATTCTTTGGGAGGTATACTCGTGCCTCCTTGCTGCTCGCAATACCGCATCATAGGTCTGATGCTCGAACTGTTCTACTGCCAGTATAATCTCTAGGTGAAGTCCCTGCTGGAACCTCTGCGCTCTGTCAAACTCGGTTGCCACCAAGGTGGGAGCAAACCGACTGAGTCTAAAAAACTCGGCCGCATATCCGTCGACCGTCCTTCCCATCTGCTTAAGATTACTGAACCTGGTCTGCAAGTCATATCGAGCCACTGCATCATAATACTTGGTCTGGAACTTTTCGCTGAACACTGCCCAGGGGACAGGTGTTGCCAATCCCACTACTTGTGCGGCCCAACAACTGCGGGCTAGATCCAATAACTGTAGGCGTACCACAGTCACCTTCTCGTCTTCTGGAGTCTTCGCGGCTTCGAGAATCACCTCTATATCCTGTAGCCAAGCATCGGCAGCAATGGCATCCTCGCTGCCATCGAAGAATGGAGGGTTCAGGCGCTTAAAACTGTTGATCGCACTGTTCCCTCGGGGTCCACTTCTATTCAGAGCATCCTCCACTGCCTGGTGCAAGGCATCGCCTCTACGATTCTGGAAAGCTAACAATGATCTGATGAGACCCACCAAAGTGCCATCATCAGGATCTGCAGGCTGGACTAGCTGAACTGGCGGCTCTCCTCCAGTAGGTACGACTCGGGAGGCTACTCCTGAGTGCTGGGCCTGATCTTCTGGTTGCTGCTGGTCCACGGGAGGTGATCCGCCTTGCTGATCGGTAGGTCCAGGTTCAATGCCGCTGAAGAAGACGACATGGGAACAATAAGGAAGGACCAGGACAGATCAACGATTACAAGCATGTGATCAGGACAAGAATTTCAGAAATTAAGAGGATACGAGCAGAGATCAAGGGCGAGTACCGATTGAGACATCTATTCGGTAAACCCTCACACATCTTGATTGACAAGACCTGCATGGGCTACCACTTAAACCATGTCACGCCCCAGAACCAGAATACTGGAGAGCGGGGGCAGACATAGCCAGCTACGTATAACGAAATGGAATCCACACCGCTATACGGTCACGGCTGTCTAGATATGTGAGGGTTTCACTACAATCCATCAGTCTCTTAAGGTCATAAAATAGACTATTGTCTCAATCTCAACCAACTAATGATAATCACAAGATATCAGATCACCAAATATACAATTGTAAGGCGTCCCAAACATTACATATCCAGATGATCATGAAGCTAGTCGCACAAAATATAAGGACTAGCAAGAGTTTAAGTCATACATGATCAACCTCGAGTTGCCAATCATGCTTACAGCCCGTAGGCAGATAGTAAATAAAGTTGCAAACGAGCTAACACTTGTTCGACGGCTAAATGCCTCAAAAGAATAATTTTTACAAGGGAGTGGGAGAGCAAAATAAAACCCACTCGTTGCCCTGGTTACGCCTGGTGACCACCATCGGGCTGGAAAGCAGGAAGATCCTTTGGTGCTGCTCCGGTATCTGGCCATACAAAACCAGCTGGGTCAGACCCCAGGAAGAGCAAGTGCCCCAAAGGAGGCTTCACTTAAGAACTAAAACCAGCAAATTAGCACAAGAATATAATTACATAAAAGCAGTGGTTAAAGAAAAGCATAATGGATAATTATAAAAGACAATCTTGTATAGAATCACTAAAGGACAGGACATATGGAAAGAAAGCATGACAGGATGATATACGATGAGATAACCATGGGACTATTCAGATAGCCAGGTTACAACCCGTAAACCAAACAAGGACCGGGGTTGTAACCCTTCGTCTGAACGGAACTTGGTTTCTCTCACCATTTATCGGCAAGATAAATATAAGAAAGCAGGTCAAGTAACATTCTGGAGTGACAATCATTATAGTGACAATCTGGAGTGACAATCATTATAGTGATAATCTGGAGTGACAATCATTCAATCATTCTGGTACAATCTTACAATTAATCAATTCTAGACAATACTATACTGGACTAGACTCCATCCAAGCAATCACGGCCAATTATTGCCTACGGCTTTCTACATTAACTAACTAGGGTTATCATAATCCTAGTTACTAGCAAGATGCAATGAGATGCTCCAAGTAGTCACAGGCCCTGCAGCTATCCAGGTTATCCAGGCAATCATTATAGTGACAATCTGGAGAGTATAAGGCATTAGAGTGACAATAGAGTTCAATTATTAAAGTGACAATCAAGAGTGCCCCACATGACAGTGGGCTGGAAATGTGCCCTACTCGTCGGTAGGCTACAAGTCCAAATATTTGCGGCCGAAATAACGGGATCGCCTGTAACTGGGGAACATCTCTTCATGTCTAGTGAATTATACTAGTCATTAACCTTAGTCCATTTCAGTAGGTACTCCTGACCGTGGTACTCAGGAGTCCCCTCCTAGACATGATGCAAGACAGGACTGGATTATTTGTACAAGCACAATCGCCTACGGTGTCAGGATCAATTATACAGGTCATGTCATGTCAGGTAGCCGTCGCAACAGCTATTCGAGAAATCATGTCAGGGTATCATGTCAGGTGTACTAGTCAAGAGTGCGCCACGACGGGCCACTATCAGGTCATATCAGGTTATCGTGTCAGGAGTGCACCACTACGGGTCACTATCAGGTCATGCTCAATTATCAATTCCAAACATATCAAGTAAATTCGTGATTTTCAAGTTCAGGACAAAAGGCGTAAGGATATAAAATGGACGTAAATATCTAATAGAGGTAAAGCGTACTCATGTTGTACTGAAGTTACAAGATACATGATAATAATAAAAGAACAATAGTAACAATAGTAGCAATAATAATGTAACAGGGCACGACAAGGAAGTCCATGCGGCTGGGTCCAGGCAAAATTCTATGCGGCTGAGACAACAGGGTCTTATGCAGCCAGGGATAACAATTCTTATGCGGCTGGGAATAACTTCCCATGCGGCTCAACTGATATGGGTTCATGCGGTCAGGTTGGACGAAATCCCATGCGGCCCAATTTAGATGAGTCACATGCGGCTCGGGATAATAGAGCCTATTCGGCTCGCGGGGAGTGAGCTCCATGCGGCTCAGAGAATTAGTCATATGCGGCTGAGGCAATTAAGTCTCATGCGGCCAAGGGAGAATGTTCCCATGCGGCTGGGTCAAGCAAGTCTCATGCGGCCAGCGGGAATGGCATATGCGGCTGCAGAGTTCAGAACTTATGCGGCTGGGAATTGAGCGAGTTATGCGGCCAGATGAGTTCGGCCCTCATGCGGCTCAAGTACTTCCAGCCATGCGGCTGAAGAGAACACTTGCCGCATGAATATTCATGCGGTCAAGTCAAGCACTGTTCATCTTCTCCAAAATTTTAGAGAAAAAGAACACCATGAGAGCCAAGTCCTCAAGCTCCATAACTCCATCATCCGGAGCCTAAATCCGAACTTCCATGGGTCAAAATGGGGTAGAACAAAATTCTCTACAACATAGAACCATCAAAACTCGAAAATAACAAGATTTAGTAGATCAAAACCCAAGAAATCTGAAAATAATACAACTTAGATCTACAAGAATCTAGCCATGAAAATTAGAAAAACCAAGTACTAAAGTGTTCTATAATATAGTAAAGAAGAGAATGGAGCAATAAAAATCAGAGTTCCTCCATGAAGCAAGTTGCACTTGCCTAGACCTCTCTCTCCTCCCTCTCACTCATAAGTTGGTGAGAAATTTAATGGTGAAGGAAGATGATGATGAATGAAGAGAGAGAAATGAGAGAGTGCATTAATAAAGGGGTTGGTGGTGGTAGGTAGGAGTGGTTCACATATAAAACCAAACCAAGCCAAGCCAACCGAACCAAACCAAGCCAATGCAATTGCCATAGGGAACCACAAGCCAATTAAACAAATTAAACAATATTAATCAAAATTAACTAATCATGATTAAGCAAAAAAAAATACGGATCCAAAACACGTATACGTATACTAAATATGTATCACGGATTTGGGACACTACATCTGATGCGATGCTAAGTCATGTTGTCCAGGACAATCTTTGACCTTGTGCTGCTCCGGTCCATATCCTAAACACTGGCCCAACCGAATGCGACAATCTCTCTGGATGTGCCCTTGTCTTCCACAGAAATAGCAAATAGGCTTCTCTCGAGCCTGGTAGGGCCCTGCTCTCTCCTACTGATATGCCATGGGACGTCTGATAGGTCCACTCGGTCAACTCTAACTGGTATGTGTATTGGGGTAGGATGTCTCTGGTCATGCTGTACCTTCTTACGGAGGAGCTCCTGGCTACGTGCTTCCTCCAAAACAGCTACATGAGAGACTCGAGACTGTGTGGTAGTGTAGGGCTTGAGCTCTGGTGAAAGCCCTTGATGGAATCTCCTCGCTCTCTCCTGCTCCGTCAGTATCAACGACGCACCAAATTCACCCAGACGGCTGAACTTCACATCGTACTCATCTACTGACATGCTCCCTTGCTTTAGATGAAGAAACTGGTCGTAGAGGGCGTCTCGAACATGGATGGAGAAAAATCTCTCATAGAAGAGGTCGTAGAACTGCTTCCATGTGATTCCAGTGCCCAGTCGCCTCTCTTCAGCCTTCCACCAGTGATGAGCATTATCTTCTAAGAGTAAGTCGACTGCTGTCATCCAATTATGTGCCGGCAACTGGGATGACTTCAAGTATTTCTCTGTGCTGATAAGCCAAGCGAAAACTTCTAAAGGACTCTCGGTACCCTTAAAATTCTTAGGCCCCATATCGATGAAATCCTTAATGGAGCCCAGATAAGGTTGCGGAGCTGGTGCTGGATTTGGTATCGGGGCTGGTGATAGAGGTCTAGCTAGGTAGGCCATCATGCTCTGCCTCAACATTTCCATCTGTTGCCACTGAGATTGTAGCATAGCATACATAAACTGGGTGGTCGGGTCCGCATCAATCGGAAGTGGAGGCAGTTGGTGTCCGAGCTGTGGTGAAAACTGCTGAGGCAATGGGGATGGTGTAGTCTCTTCTGGTGGTACTACAGTGGTTTGCTCAACCTGGCTGACTGGGGGTACTTGGGCTTCTTGTTGCACCGTCGATGGGTTCGTGGTATTCTGTTGTGGCTCTAGCTGATACGGAGTCACCGGGGTCATTGAGGAAACCTGTTCTCCCTGGGAAGTTGCATCACCAGATGTGATGGCTAGGGTAGGGGCGTGTCCACTGCGTAGAGTCATATTGCTGGCACGAAGATAAGGGCAATGTTAGAATAGATTCAGATATGTTTTGAGTCAAGCAATTGAAAGGGAGTTTAATAAAGAATTTAAAATGTCAATAACACATGGATAAGATCCTAGAGGGCGAATATGTCAAGCTAACCATATCTCAATCCACATAAAATCATACGAAAGGCGAACCAATTGCACTATGGTTGATCAGACCACAATACACAGGTTCTGATAAGACAATGAATCAGTGGGCGCCCACCATAAAACATATGTCCTGAACAAGCTCGATGAGAGAGTAAGCTCGCAAAACTAGGCTATAATAGCAACATTAGTCAAGGTAGTCCAATTACAAATACGCAAGATAATGATAAAAGAAAATATAAGTAGTTTAAGCTACTTAAGAATCTAAGTCGCGTCCGGTGTTCGTGTCTCTGCAGTCGTCCTACTGTCTTCGTGTCTAAGGCTTTGGTTAAAGTCAAAGGAATTTAGGTTGTAAGGCTTCCTACCCAACTTATAAGAGTTGAACTAGTAGTGTGATTGAATGGTGGAACATGACGACCTATTACGCACGATAGTGGGATAAGGGTTTACGGAAGAATAATTCAAGCAAGAAGCAATCAAGATAGACAGTTGGGAGTTCGAATTGAAGGCAAGATAGAATGTCATATATGTGGATGAGATTCCTAATTTCTAATCCTATACGCAGGCTTGTTTGGTACAGTAAAGTAACCAAACAATTTATCTTGACCTACATGGGCCACCACAAAAACATGTAACGCCCCAGTCCCAAAATACATAGGACTAGGAACGTAGCATGCCAGCTGCATGTGCATGAGATATGCTCCAATATATGGAAATCTCAAACACACACATAAGCTGTAATATGAATAATAATAACAGACAGTCACAGGTAAAAGCTAAATCTCATCCACAGAATATAAAGAAAATGGTATCTAATGAATCAAAGTAAATGTCAAAATATAGCTGTTGGCCGGGCGGAGACAAATCCACTACCGGCACTAGAATAAACTGAAAGAAAATAGAGTCCAACCACCAAGATAAATAAAATGAGAAATGATGACTAAATAGGCTCCTCGACCCAATAGGGGCAGCTGTGATCAGAAGGTACAACTCGCTCGAACGTGAAGGATGAGTCTATAGCGGAACCATACTCCTGCGGAAAGTCCTGCACACCTATACCTGGAGAGATCACCAGGTCCTCAGAGGGACGTAACAAGATACAAAAAGAACATGTCACATAAACTGAATAAATATTGCTCAAATAAATAAGTCAATTGAATTATAACATGGTCCAATACGCACCTATTGAACGAGCGTACCATCCCCCCAACCAAACAAGGACAGGAGATGGTAAACTAATTCACAGTGACGTATCTTTTCATGCTATGAATCCAATATGGTATCCGGACCCCAACAAGGTTCAATACCTTCTCATCGGAGTAGTAAGCCACACCTACAACCAAACAAGGACAAGATATGGCAAGCTAATCCGCGACAAGTTATTGTTCCAAGCCACGTCAGATACAAGTACCCAAACCAAGAGTACTCGTACCTAACGGATATGGTAGCCTACCATTCTACGTGAATGCAGTTTAAGTACATCCTTCCAACGCATGGGCCCTGGCTAAAAAATGGGATTGGCATAGTCCCCCCTTGGGGCACCAGGGGCCTCTGGCATAATCGTTCTACGAACGTCAGTGGCCAACAGTAATAAGGGGTCGTCAACCCGCATCTCCAGTGGAGCGTACGGTCACAAGGGAAATGTGTAAAGTAGCCCATACGCTAAGGATATGTACTCCCCGCCCAATGCCTACTATGTTATATCCGTAACACATAACCCCTATTAACCGCTAAGTCAAACTAAGCATGCAATGTCTATTAGCGGTTAATCCTATCGCACGGCTTATACGTACTGGTGGCCGGCCAGTCACGCGTATCCGAGTTCTATATGTGACTCACAACACGTGATACAAATGTGTCAAGGCCTATGAATGCAACACACAAAGGGTGGTCTCTTAACTCTAAGTTTAGTGTGTAAGAAAATAACACATAGCAGAAAATATAACTGAACAGTATGTTCTAACAAGTTATGCCATGTATCATAGTTTATTTTGCATAAAAAAAATAATAAATAATGCATGATATATGAGCTAAAATAAATAAACAGCGGTGGCAAGGTATCTTGCCTGGGGGTAGTGTACAGAATGGCGACGCCTGATGACTCAAATCGTCAAAATATGGAAGCAATGAAAGCCAACTTCTACGAACGACCTCAAATGCTGAAATAAACATCATGAACATATTTGGCATAAAAAAAATACCTAGGAAATGCTTGTCCAAAAGTCAAATTCTGGAACAGGGGCAAAATCGAAATTTTGGGTCAAAACGATGTCTGCCGTTGGATCCGTTTTGCACCGAAACGCGTGCCAGAACCTACGGTCTCTAAAGTCATCAAACTACATGTCTACGGATCTGATTTGAGGAGACGAACCAAACCGTATGTCCAAAGTTGGATTCCGATGGGCGGTGCACAAATTCGCCCGTTAGAGCGGATCGTGGGCCCGCCAATTTTGGCGTTCCGATCGACCTTCTCAGAATCGGACCAAACTTGGCATACGGGACCAAAAAATCGATACGGTCCTGATGGCACAAGTTTCGCGTCGATCCCACGAACGTGCACGAAGCTATGGTCAAGTTTGCAAAACGTCGATACGGGGGTATCTCGACGGATACGCACTGATTTCGTCGCGCACACACAACAAAATCGAGTCCCGTCAGTTCCCACACGTCGGCAACATCCATACGCGCCTTGTGATGCGTATAGTGCGTGATTACGTCGCCCGGTTTGTCGGGGCGTACGTCGTATCGAAATTTTTTTCTAAACTCTCGCTGTTTTAAACCCAGTTTTTCGTCCAACTTCAACGTCGAATAACTTCCTGTGGATCTACTAAAATTACTAACTACAAGTTACGTTTTACTTATGTATAGGTTGTCTACAACTAGGTTAATTTAGTTTTCGATATTACACAGTGGTTTGGTCGGGATTTCCCATCCAAATTAGGGTCCTGGGTGTTCTTAATGCTCTATTTTTTTGGCTGAATCGGCTCGTCTTTGCGTCGAATCATCAGCCGATCTAGGATGTGATTTCGAAATATTTCTGAAGGGTCTTGAAGGGGGTTATATGGGTTATCTATAGCAATTCGTAGATCGTAAATTAATCGAGCGGGTAGGAAGATAATTGAGAGGGAAGATGGTTACCTGTCAGTGTACTCCGAACAGAGGATGTCTGTTTCCGGCGATGGCAGCCTGCGTGCGGCGACTGCAGGTGGTGTGCGGTGGTCAGACAGGCACGGGTGGGTGGCTGGTGAATTCGCCTAGGCCTGGAGGTCGTCAGGAAGCTCGGGGTCGGCCGCCGCAGTGAGTTGTTAGGGTTTGGGGTTCCCGACCTTCGCGTTAAGCCATAAGTATATATTAGAGTTATATATATACACAACTCTGCTTATTTGTTCACGCGGGCTCGGGTGTAGCCCCTTGGGCCAGCAGTACTAAGGCCAAGCGGTTGGTTACTGTTCCCTTCGGGGAACAGTGGCTGAGCTTTTTTTTTTTAAAGTAAATACAAATGAATATATATTTATATATATATATATATATATCTATAGTATTAAATAATTATAAGACCAAATAAAATATAACAAAAATCCTAATAATTTAACTAAACCTTATAAAAAAATTTAAAGAAGTTATTTGGCAAGTAGATACCATAGAAAGATATTTACAGTGGCTTTTGTTTTAAATAACCAAAACTTTTCATACCTAGTTATTTACTAAATAATTTGATTAGTGCAACATATCGTAAAATATTTAAAATAAAATCTAAAAATTTCTAAAAATTTCAATAATCACTTGAAATATATTTTGAGTGTGATTGTGCAAGAAATACTAATAATAGCATTTATGTTGCTAATTTGCTATAAAAATTACACAATTAAATACCAAACTTGTTATATAAAAAAAAAATTCAACACCACATAAATAACCAATTATAAAAACATAATAAAATAAAAATAAAATAAAATAATTCTCCAAAAATTTTGGGGGATTACATCCTACCCAACTTATAAAAATTTCGTCCTCGAAATTAATAAAAACTTAATATAAAGATATAACAACAAATCTTAATGGAAGAATATAGTGGGACATGTGAGTCATGTGTGTAGGGTGGTTTGTCTAGTTTATGAGGGTAAAATTTGTTGGAAGGAAAGGCTGGTGTCGTGCTCCAATTATCGAAGTCACGGTAGAGGAATCAAAACGATACTTGGTAGAATTTTACGTCATAAACCACTTGATTTACCAACTCGAGTGGAAGACTTTTGTCAAATTCATAGAGGCTTTCTTAGAGATTGAATGAGTAACCTTTCTATAGCATTCCAAGGTTATTGACGGGGTCACAGATCATGCATACAGTTTTCTAATGGTGTCGATGATTGTGTTCATGCATTTGGGTTGAGAACTAGTAATCACTACAGAGAGAAGCATTATGTTATGCCTATAGACTATCTAGTAAGGTGTGGTTTTGGTAACATGTCATGACTAATAACACAATGGTATAACTAGGGTAATACCTGCTAGATTCTCAATCTCAGGATGGGTGTCTATCGCCTCCATGGTGAATGCCTGTCCACGTCCTTGTCTATTCATCTCCTGCCTAATATGAGCTGCCTGGTCAGGTAAAGGTGGTCCCCGCTGATATCTTCGTGGTGCTCTCATTCCCAGTACTAGGGGTCTTAGCATATGCTGCTGAGCTAGTGCTAAAGCAAGTAGTGTTGGTCCTTGGGTCTGCTGATGCGATGCTAAGTCATATTGTCCAGGACAATCTTTGACCTTGTGCTGCTCCGATCCATATCCTAAACACTGGCCCAACCGAATGCGACAATCTCTCTGGATGTGCCCTTGTCTTCCACAGAAATGGCAAATAGGCTTCTCTCGAGCCTGGTAGGGCCCTGCTCTCTCCTGCTGATATGCCATGGGACGTCTGATAGGTCCACTCGGTCAACTCTAACTGGTCTGTGCATTAGGGTAGGATGCCTCTGGTCATGCTGTACCTCCTTACGGAGGAGCTCCTGGCTACGTGCTTCCTCTAAAATAGCTACATGAGAGACTCGAGACTGTGTGGTAGTGTAGGGCTTGAGCTCTGGTGAAAGACCTTGATGGAATCTCCTCGCTCTCTCCTGCTCCGTCAGTATCAAGGACGCACCAAATTCACTCAGGCGGCTGAACTTCGCATCGTACTCATCTACTGACATGCTCCCTTGCTTTAGATGAAGGAACTAGTCGTAGAGGGCGTCTCGAACATGGATGGAGAAAATCTCTCATAGAAGAGGTCGTAGAACTGCTTCCATGTGATTCCAGTGCCCAGTCGCCTCTCTTCAGCCTTCCACCAGTGATGAGCATTATCTTCTAAGAGTAAGTCGACTGCTGTCATCCAATCATGTGCCGGCAATTGGGATGCCTTCAAGTATTTCTCTGTGCTGATAAGCCAAGTGAAAACTTCTAAAGGACTCTCGGTACCCTTAAAATTCTTAGGCCCCATATCGATGAAATCCTTAATGGAGCCCAGATAAGGTTGCGGAGCTGGTGCTGGATTTGGTATCGGGGCTGGCGGTGGAGGTCTAGCTAGGTAGGCCATCATGCTCTGCCTCAACATTTCCATCTGTTGCCACTGAGATTGTAGCATAGCATACATAAACTGGGTGGTCGGGTCCGCATCAGTCGGAAGTGGAGGCAGTTGGGGTCCGAGCTGTGGTGAAAACTGCTGAGGCAATGGGGATGGTGTAGTCTCTCCTGGTGGTACTGTAGTGGTTTGCTCAACCTGGCTGACTGGGGGTACTTGGGCTTCCTGTTGCACCGTCGATGGGTTCGTGGTATTCTGTTGTGGCTCTAGCTGATACGGAGTCTCCGGGGTCATTGAAGAAACCTGTTCTCCCTGGAAAGTTGCATCACCAGATGTGATGGCTAGGGTAGGGGCGTGTCCACTGCGTAGAGTCATATTGCTGGCACGAAGATAAGGGCAATGTTAGAATAGATTCAGATAAGTTTTGAGTCAAGCAATTGAAAGGGAGTTTAATAAAGAATTTAAAATGTCAATAACACATGGATAAGATCCTAGAGGGCGAATATGTCAAGCTAACCATATCTCAATCCACATAAAATCATACGAAAGGCGAACCAATTGCACTATGGTTGATCAGACCACAATACACAGGTTCTGATAAGACAATGTATCAGTGGGCGCCCACCATAAAACATATGTCCTGAACAAGCTCGATGAGAGAGTAAGCTCGCAAAACTAGGCTATAATAGCAACATTAGTCAAGGTAGTCCAATTACAAATACGCAAGATAATGATGAAAGAAAATATAAGTAGTTTAAGCTACTTAAGAATCTAAGTCGCGTCCGGTGTTCGTGTCTCTGCAGTCGTCCTACTGTCTTCGTGTCTAAGGCCTTGGTTAAAGTCAAAGGAATTTAGGTTGTAAGGCTTCCTACCCAACTTATAAGAGTTGAACTAGTAGTGTGATTGAATGGTGGAACATGACGACCTATTACGCACGATAGTGGGATAAGGGTTTACGGAAGAATAATTCAAGCAAGAAGCAATCAAGATAGACAGTTGGGAGTTCGAATTGAAGGCGAGATAGAATGTCATATATGTGGATGAGATTCCTAATTTCTAATCCTATACGCAGGCTTGTTTGGTACAGTAAAGTAACCAAACAATTTATCTTGACCTACATGGGCTACCACAAAAACATGTAACGCCCCAGTCCCAAAATACGTAGGACTAGGAACGTAGCATGCCAGCTGCATGTGCATGAGATATGCTCCAATATATGGAAATCTCAAACACACACATAAGCTGTAATATGAATAATAATAACAGACAGTCACAGGTAAAAGCTAAATCTCATCCATAGAATATAAAGAAAATGGTATCTCATGAATCAAAGTAAATGTCAAAATATAGCTGTTGGCCGGGCGGAGACAAATCCACTACCGGCACTAGAATAAACTGAAAGGAAATAGAGTCCAACCACCAAGATAAATAAAATGAGAAATGATGACTAAATAGGCTCCTCGACCCAATAGGGGCAGCTGTGATCAGAAGGTACAACTCGCTCGAACGTGAAGGATGAGTCTATAGCGGAACCATACTCCTGCGGAAAGTCCTGCACACCTATACCTGGAGAGATCACCAGGTCCTCAGAGGGACGTAACAAGATACAAAAAGAACATGCCACATAAACTGAATAAATATTGCTCAAATAAATAAGTCAATTGAATTATAACATGGTCCAATACGCACCTATTGAACGAGCGTACCATCCCCCCAACCAAACAAGGACAGGAGATGGTAAACTAATTCACAGTGACGTATCTTTCCATGCTATGAATCCAATATGGTATCCGGACCCCAACAAGGTTCAATACCTTCTCATCGGAGTAGTAAGCCACACCTACAACCAAACAAGGGCAAGATGTGGCAAGCTAATCCGCGACAAGTTATTGTTCCAAGCCACGTCAGATACAAGTACCCAAACCAAGAGTACTCGTACCTAACGGATAGGGTAGCCTACCATTCTACGTGAATGCAGTTTAAGTACATCCTTCCAACGCATGGGCCCTGGCTAAAAAATAGGATCGGTATAGTCCCCCCTTAGGGCACCAGGGGCCTCTGGCAAAATCGTTCCACGAAAGTCAGTGGCCAGCAGTAATAAGGGGTCGTCAACCCACATCTCCAGTGGAGCGTACGGTCACAAGGGAAATGTGTAAAGTAGCCCATACGCTAAGGATATGTACTCCCCACCCAATGCCTACTATGTTATATCCGCAACACATAACCCCTATTAACCGCTAAGTCAAACTAAGCATGCAATGTCTATTAGCGGTTAATCCTATCGCACGGCTTATACGTACTGGTGGCCAGCCAGTCACGCGTATCCGAGTTCTATATGTGACTCACAACACGTGATACAAATGTGTCAAGGCCTATGAATGCAACACACAAAGGGTGGTCTCTTAACTCTAAGTTTAGTGTGTAAGAAAATAATACATAGCAGAAAATATAACTGAACAGTATGTTCTAACAAGTTATGCCATGTATCATAGTTTATTTTGCATAAAGAAAATAATAAATAATGCATGATATATGAGCTAAAATAAATAAACAGCGGTAGCAAGGTATCTTGCCTGGGGGTAGTGTACAGAATGGCGACGTCTGATGACTCAAATCGTCAAAATATGGAAGCAATGAAAGCCAACTTCTACGAACGACCTCGGATGCTGAAATAACCATCACGAACATATTTGGCATAAAAGAAATACCTAGGAAATGCCTGTCCAAAAGTCAAATTCTGGAATAGGGGCAAAATCAAAATTTCGGGTCAAAACGATGTCCGCCGTTGGATCCGTTTTGCACCGAAACGCGTGCCAGAACCTACGGTCTCTAAAGTCGTCAAACTACATGTCTACGGATCTGATTTGAGGAGACGAACCAAGCCGTATGTCCAAAGTTGGATTCCGGTGGGCTGTGCACAAATTCGCCCGTTAGAGCGGGTCGCGGGCCCGCCAATTTTGGCGTTCCGATCAACCTTCTCAGAATCGGACCAAACTTGGCATACGGGACCAAAAAATCGATATGGTCCTGATGGCACAAGTTTTGCGTCGATCCGACGAACGTGCACGAAGTTATGGTCAAGTTTGCAAAACGTCGATACGGGGGTATCTCGACGGATACGCACTGATTTCGTCGCGCACATACAACGAAATCGAGTCCCGTCAGTTCCCACACGTCGGCAACATCCATACGCGCCTTTTGATGCGTATAGTGTGCGACTACGTCGCCCGGTTTGTCGGGGCGTACGTCGTATCGGAAAATTTTTCTAAACTCTCGCTGTTTTAAACCCAGTTTTTTGTCCAACTTCAACGTCGGATAACTTCCTGTGGATCTACTGAAATTACTAACTACAAGTTACGTTTTACACATGTATAGGTTGTCTACAACTAGGTTAATTTAGTTTTCGATATTACACAGTGGTTTGGTCGGGATTCCCCTTCCAAATTAGGGTCCTGGGAGTTCCTAATGCTCTATTTTTTTTGGCTGAATCGGCTCGTCTTTGCGTCGAATCATCAGCCGATCTAGGATGTGATTTCAAAATATTTCTGAAGGGTCTTGAAGGGGGTTATATGGGTTCTCTTTAGCAATTCGTAGATCGTAAATTAATCGAGCGGGTAGGAAGATAATTGGGAGGGAAGATGGTTACCTGTCAGTGTACTCCGAACAGAGGATCTCTGTTTCCGGCGATGGCAGCCTGCGTGCGGTGACTGCAGGTGGTGTGCGGTGGTCAGACAGGCACGGGTGGGTGGCTGGTGAATTCGCCTGGGCCTGGAGGTCGTCAGGAAGCTCGGGGTCGGCCGCCGCAGTGAGTTGTTAGGGTTTGGGGTTCCCGACCTTCGCGTTAAGCCATAAGTATATATTAGAGTTATATATATACACAACTCTGCTTATTTGTTCACGCGGGCTCGGGTGTAGCCCCTTGGGCCAGTAGTACTAAGGCCAAGCGGTTGGTTACTGTTCCCTTCGGGGAACAGTGGCTGAGCTTTTTTTTTTTAAGTAAATACAAATGAATATATATTTATATATATATATATATATATATATATATATATATATATATCTATAGTATTAAATAATTATAAGACCAAATAAAATATAACAAAAATCCTAATAATTTAACTAAACCTTATAAAAAAAATTTAAAGAAGTTATTTGGCAAGTAGATACCATAGAAAGATATTTACAGTGGCTTTTGTTTTAAATAACCAAAACTTTTTATACCTAGTTATTTACTAAATAATTTGATTAGTGCAACATATCGTAAAATATTTAAAATAAAATCTAAAAATTTCTAAAAATTTCAGTAATCACTTGAAATATATTTTGAGTGTGATTGTGCAAGAAATACTAATAATAGCATTTGTGTTGCTAATTTGCTATAAAAATTACACAATTAAATACCAAACTTGTTATATAAAAAAAATTCAACACCACATAAATAACCAATTATAAAAACATAATAAAATAAAAATAAAATAAAATAATTCTCCAAAAATTTTGGGGGATTACAATATTTGACTGAGTGGCCCTGTTGGCCACAACGAAAACAAGCGTTATTAGCGGCACAACAGTCCTCCTTGATGTGCCCACTCTTGCCACAGTGACTGCAACTCTGACCATTCACATAGCGACAGTCCTCTTTAACATGCCCTCGTCGACCGCAGAAATCGCATACAGGCTTGTTGTTCTGTTCCCCGTCAGTCTTTTTCTTTCCGTCATGATATCTCTTGGCGGGCTGATTCCGACTGTACTGCCCTTTATTGGACGCCTTCTTCAGCTGGAACTGTTCCACCTGTAGCGCCGCCTCAAAGGCTTGAGAATTGGACTCACATTCTCGATTCAGCACACTTAACTGGACGTCGTCTTTCAGACCTCCAACGAATCGATTTATGCGAGTCTGTTCCGTGGGGAGCAAAGCAGCGGCAAAATTTGCCAGCTTAGCAAATTTAGACTCATAGTCCTCCACGGACATATTTCCTTGTTCCAGTGTGATGAAGTCATCCTCCACCTTCTTGCTCATGGCTGGAGGCAGATATTGATCCAGAAACGCCTTCTTGAACAAGGCCCATGAGATCTTCTCATTCCTAGCCGTTGCGAGCAGCGCCGGCTTCTTTGTCTTCCACCAATCCTTTGCCCGCAGCCGTAGAAGCATAACGGCACAAACTACCTTCTTGCCGCTTGGAACTCCTATGAACGCGAACAGACTCTCCTCTTTATCAATCCAGTCCATCACCTTATCGGGTGATGTCCTGCCTTCAAATTCTGGAGGTTTTGCGTCTAAGAAGTCCTTTGGCCTAAAAGAAGTGTGCCTTTGTGCTGGCTGGGGCTCATCACCCTCTACGGGCTCGGTCTCGGGCGTTCCCGTTGGTTTCGTCGCTGCGGTGGTATCTCGATTTGCCGCAAGCGCCGTGACAAGCTGGGTCAAGGCATCTAACTGCTTTTGTTGGGCCTCCGCTCGGGCCTGATGTATCTGATTTCGTTCCTTATTGTCCTATCTCTATAACTCCAACATTGTCATGATCCGTTCTACCGGATCGGTCGAGCCAGATGGACGAGGAGGAGACATTTCTCTACAAAATAGTGTAACTTCTGTCAGTCTCATAAAATATTATTGACTTATTGTATGGGGCATTAGTTTTTCATAACTCAAAATCGGGACACTTTTGAAAGCCGTCAAAGTACTTTATATACTTTTTCAAAATCGATATTTGCAAGAGGCCAAGGACGTAAAGCTGGTCTCTGATACCACTTTGTCACGCCCCGATCCCGCTAGGGTCGTCCGTCTTGCTTGGATCCCTGCGGGATCGATCGTCCTCGCTAAAGCGTGATGTCGTGCAAGCCTAAGTTGCGCTTGCACAAGGCCATGTACCTGAACAAAAACAACTAGTCAAGCAAAACACACACACGCACCCATTAGTCAAGCAAAAACACACGCACACACCCATTGCAGAAAACCAAATATTGGACACAGAGATTTGAAATGGAAATACTTCTTTTATTGATAGCTTGATAGGAATACATGTACAAAGCTTTGCGAACTCAGATTTGCCTTATAATTTGGCTACATGATTCTCATTGAAACTCTCTTTTGAAAATAGCCACAATGCCCATACATCATATCCTTTATTACAAGCTGGAATTGAAAGACACCTTCAAAGGAAATGAAAACTTGAAACTTGACTGGAATGAAAATGAAACTTCGAGGCGATCCACGAGCTCTACTGGGCTAGACGAGCTTCGGTACCTCACTTGAAATCCTCCTGTCTCCTTTTGCTTTCTGAAAAGGATGCCCACAACGTGGGTCAGCACACATCATATACTGGCGAGCGGCTTTTGGCCAAACTCGCAAATCTCTACACTAAATCAATATATTGAGCTAACATTTACTAGTGATCTTTCTACTTGTCTAGGTTCTTTTTAACAATTCATAAGAACATGATAGTAGAATATATCATAGCAACTTACCATCGCCGGCAGTCATCCATGCACAAAACCACGTTAGCACAATTTGTATATCGAGTAATTCATGTTTCATTCTTGCAGATATTGAAGTTGTCATTCGGGTCATGCAAGTGGACTATTCTATATGTTGGTCCACGGGTTATCCCCATGATTAGCCGCTGTGACTCTTTGGTTCAGCTCGTCGCTAAGGACTCAGATCGACTCCCATTTTCACATGGAGGCCCTAATCTCTCCTAGGCCGAGCGGTTCCAGGTGCCCCCAGATACCACCCGAGAGACAAATGTTTCCTTGTATACAAGTTGTCCAAGACCAAATGCATGCTCTAGTCGTTTCTATCAGATGAGATACATTTGGACTTATGCACAGATATACGGCACGTTTGATTCGTGCCTTCAGGTTTATCTCAACACGTACAAGTTCGTCTGTACGTGTCTACATATTCAAGCAGACTAGTGACAAGCAGATGATCATTCTTATCGAGCAGATAGAGTAGCAACACATATTCTTGCATTTGATTCAATTCAATTATCTTCTCTTATCTTTTGTGGATGTGGTATCGTTGATCATTGGGACAAGGCAACAGAGTGGACTAGAGATCATTTTATTAGGGCGTACAGATCAATGTCTGTTCGGTTGAAGCAACTCACCGAGATGAATCTTAGTTGAGAGAAGGAGGGACTTCACGCGCCGTTCACGAACAATTCATGCGGCCTACAATGGCACCAACAGTTGATTAGCATACTTCGTCTCTTTCTCTCAAGATTCGAAATGAATGCGAAATACGATGAAAGCAAACAATGAAAACCAATCATCGAAAACCAACACAAAAACGCATTCATCAAAACCAAGCAGCGAAGAGAAAACATTCAACAAAACTCTTGGATTCATTTCAATAGAAGCCAATCCATCAATTGTAAAGATTTATTGCATTTCATCCGTGCTCAATCGATACTGGCAAAGGTTTCACCAAATACTCAGTTCATGACTGAGTCAACAAGCCGTAGCTATTACATAGTGGACCGCGAGAAACGGAGAACTACAGATGCCAACTCTTCGGGTCGACGGCTCGTTTGAGTCGTTGCACTTGCCGTTTGAATCGGCGTTCCGCTAGGGCGAAGCGGGTCATTACATAATACACCACTCAAAACAAGTCTCGTCCTCGAGACTTACTGAGTGCAGGTCATCCTACCATTTCTTAACTCATACCGCGTGCCTATCTTAGACAATTCCTATTGAATGGCTTTACCGTTCGATGGCATCGAACCATGCTCGATACCCTCCAAGTTTCGTGTCGCATACGTTTGGTAGATTTTTATTGAATCACTTTTCATTCATTTTAGAGTTGATGGTACTTATTCAATTCAAGCATTTCTTCGACTTGGTTGCTATTGTATTGTGTCATGGGACGATAATGGTCGTACGAGGTGCGTTATAATTTGTCAAACATGAAAGTCGTAGGCTAAGGCAAACTCACTCATTCGTTCATGCGCATCTCAACATCCACTCGCAGCTGCATTCGAGTTCATCATATCGCTGAGTTTGGATCGTACACGCATTCAAGGCATCCCCCGAATACGTACATTTCAACCAAGCTTAGCGACTAGTGAAGTCGGACAAGCTACTCGTGATAGTTTCGATTTGCCAATCGTTTTGCTAACTTCGATTTAAAATCGAACTCATGTGTGTATCACATATCGTTTATCTCGGTCCTCGAGATGATTCGATTCGCTTCTCAAGCGCTCTTGTCAACGAAATCAATACGATTTCTTCTTAGCGGGGTCGACCAAGTCTAAGTAATTTCTGTCCAATTCAAGATCAAGTATCGCACTATCACCGAGTACGTCTTCCAATCAATGGTTCAATTTGTTATCCCAACTTTACTTGCGCAATCATCCATTTCTATCATTCACTTCGTTTGGGACCAATCTCACCGTCATTCATGCACACTCACAGTTCCTGTCCTACTCTAAGTATTGCTGCCCAAGTCTATCGTCCGTCCAGACGATACTGTAAGGTCAATCGCACAAGTTCAATCACTCGGCATAGGGTTGTCCGTCTATCCGCTAGGTCAGCTCACAAAGTCATAGTTACAAGTCAAGTCTGTGGCTCATCGTGCCAGGTCGTTGCACGACGCTTGCCCCAAATCCTATGGTCAAACCATTTGTTCGTTTGTACAGGAGTTTCTACCCATGTTCGTTTCGCACAAATTTCTAAACATCAAGCAGTGTTCACCCTATTCGCATCAACACATTCTCCGCTCCAAGTTCGAGCTCGTTTAGGAAGTCATCCTACGATAGGTTGTCCTCAATCTAATCCTTGACATGTCAATATCGTACATCCGCAGTAACAATTATTGTAGTCTATCTCATCAAGTATGTTTGATACAATCCACCTATCCAATTCACGTAGTCGATCACAAGGTCGTCTAGCCTTGCAATATGTTGTGCCCCGATCTCACGCAAGTCTGATTATCTACGGTGGACATGAATCACCATGTCAACATTCCCGAAGAATAACCGTCCTCATCGGGACGTAACTCTTGTGTTGCGTCTAGACTTGCTCATTTTCGATACGCGGATTGGGTCTACTCAATCCTCAAGTTTTCTCATTCTTCAATCGCAAGTCCGAACAATCCTCGAATTCACCTTCGCTTCAAACCACAAGTCAAAGAAATCAAAATTGCCATGTCATGATATTTTGAGTTTGACCATTTCTGCTGGACATGAATCACCATGCCAACGCTCACGCGGAACGATCGTCCCAAATCCGACGTGACGCATGTGCGAGGCTGGAGTTGCGCTCGTGCAAGACAAGATCGTTGTCGTTGTGGTTATCACCGAACAATCAAGTCACTTTCCTTCCTCATTCCAAACATTTATTTCCAACATAGCATCCATCAAAATAATAACTTATAACACGATCATCATTCATCGAATCAGAGTATCCCCGAGTTATCGTACCTCGATCTTTGATACGCCTCAATACCATCGATGATGTACATAACCTGACGATCTTTCTTTTGTAACGAATTCCGAGTCGTACAACTTAATTCCTTAATTCGTATTGTCTCATGCTAACTCATCATCGAGCAACATCAATTCTAATTTCTTAGTCATTCTCGTATCTCCAAATCAACGTTTCCTATGCACGCTATCTTCCGATCGTGCTATCTTCGATCTCGTCCATGAGTAATTCACCTTAGCTCAAGTTTCAATCCATTCAACTAAATTCAAAATCGTATGCACGATCTTCTATGTTTCCTCGACCAAGACCTCCGTTCGTTTCATGATTCGTACTACGCATTCTTAATTCGTCCGAACGATATCTCGTTTGAGACTCTCGAAATCGAAACCAACTAAGCGTTAATCATTCTAAGGCTTGCGCGATATCATTGCTTGCCGACGTACTCGTTCTATTCGTAAATCCTTTAGTCTCGCTCGAACAATTTCTATAACGTCCATACACCACTCAGGGTTCGAGCCACTCGACTAGTCATCGACACTCATTCTTATTCTTCTCCGAGCCTATCACATACACCACTCGGGTTCAAGTTATTCTCTAAATCCTCGATCGCATACTCATCATTTGCTAAGACATATTTCAGATTCGTTCGACGAATCTCTAGCGTAATCGTTCACGTCGTATCGATGCAATAAGTCGTTCGCACTATTCCTTAAAATCCAAATCAATCTTCCGTGCACGTCTAAGCGTTAGCTCGATAGCGTTCCTATCGATATACACTCTAAGTGTATCTCCGTTCCCGATCGAGCGGTACTTGATATCGCTCGCAACTCGATTGCACCAGAAGTCTAGGTGCACGATACTCTGCACCACTTAGCCAAAAGGCTGCGTGCATAACCATCCCGTTCGAACTATAATTTGGTCTCGTGTACTCGTTGGTTGTCAGCGTAAGCTCATTCAAGCACGCTCTGCATTTGCTAACTCTTAGCATCGGTTCCTTCCAACTCAAATACGTCGTGGTTCGGCACAAAGGCCTTCGCCTATCGATCCCGCTCAACTGAGTACCCGTACGAGCTTTTGAAAATATTAGACTTATTGTATGGAACATCCCAAGGCACAACGAGAGAGAGCGTACACTTCTTTTGTTTCCAACCGAGCTTTCAAAACAGAGAAAATCGAAATGAAGTCCAAGGACGTGAAGCCGTGCTCTGATACCAATCTGTCATGCCCCGCTCCCGCAGGAGCGATCGTCCTCGCTAAGGCATGATGCCGCACGGGCCTAGGTTGCGCCCGTGCAAGGCAAAGTCCAGAAATGGCCGATTTGAGCTAGGCCACAGAGTCGCATAGTGTCCCCATTTGCAGCGGAAAGTAAATGAACACAAATTGAAGCGAATTCAACTCTTTATTGATATTCAAGAAGTTTACAAGCAGCGCTAGGCCGATATTACAAATCGCTCAAGCTCTCTCTCTTTCTAAAACATAAAAGGCGTGCCAAGTGGCTTACAACATGGAATGATTCATGGCGATGTTCCGATACATTATGTCCTGTATATGGTGCTTCAGCTCCTTGCAACGCTCCAAGGCTCCAGAGATAGCTCCGTGCCTTAGCACGTTCGATGGAAGCACCGCACCCGCCGGCGTCTCCTGCATCCTACAAGCAGACTGTGGGGTTATCAGTACATTGTTATGCACTGGTGGGGAGGCTAGATCGCCCACAATGCTATCATTACCAAACACGTTCTATTTACTTTTGTGTACCGTCTATCATTCATTCATTGTCTTTCTAATCTTGCCTTAGGATCAGTTTTATGCATATTTCATAGCCTATCTCGTGTTGCCGAATACAAGTGTCGCATGGAAATACATGCATGACTTACCCATACTTACCGTCCGGCCTTCCCTGTTCAACGGAACCCAAGTTAGTCAACAATTCATATGAAAATAACTTAACGTAGTTCATGTAAGCATTCAATGTCAAGTGCGTGTCCTTGCCTCGTGTTCTAGCACGTCGTAGGCACGTTTTCTAATTCCTTGCACGAAGTACTTTTGATCATTTGTGTGTTACATTCAATGTCTGTTCAGAGGACGTTTTGTTCAGATTAACTTAGACCACTTTGATTTCAATGAAAGGACTTGCACGTGGATTGCCACCAGCAAAGCCCACTTAAATCTATATGTACCGGTCGCTGGCATCACAAGCCATTTTGGACATCCAAGCCGTTGTATTTCTCAACTAACATAGGGTGCGGGCTGGCACACACCCCGTTAGTCTATTGAAATACTGCTGCAGTTACGTCCCCTGGATGGCCAAGTCCATACCCAGGCAGCCCGTAAGCCATTCTTGATTTCCGTCCGGACCGGCCACGTCCCCCCCTTGACCGTGCCGCTGGAAATCTCTTATATCTCCCACCTCCCGTATACGAGGGGATTATCCACGAACATTTCGTATTATTTGTCATTTTAACTTAACGGCTGTCACCGAGCCGTAGGCTAACCCTTAGCCATAATGCGTTATCGACCAGGTTGGCGTCCGTGCAGCGCGGGTAGCGAGCCCCGTTGCACGTGCCCGTCATACCTGTCGCTAACCATTCCTTTCTTCCTTATCTTTTATTCATTCTTTCTTTTCTTTCTTTTTACTTGTCCGTTCGTTCATTGATTCATTCACGTATTCATTCTTTCATTCGTTGGTTCATTCATTCACTTATCCATTCATTCTTTCATTCACACGTTATGCGACTTCCTGTGCGGGAGTCGCCTTGGCGACCCATCGGTCCCATAGTCTTTCAATGTTGCTAAACTCTACTCGGAACGACTATGTTGATAGTCTTTCCGTTTCATTGTTGTAAACCATTCATTGTTTCATTGTTGAACGTATAAGGGACTTAAACATAAGCTTGTGCCTTAGCACGAGCATGGAGCACGGTGCGAGAGTTCTCGTATTTTTCATATTCTTTTCCATATTCTATACAAGCATACAAGATGGGATTAATCCCTTAGCTAGGTGCATTGGGTCATTTATTAGCATGTGCGGTGTTATCGCCTAGCAATTTCAGTGATAGTGTCTGAATTATTATGTGTCTAGGCTAAGCAAAGATGGGTTCATCGGAGCCACCCACCTTAGCGATGTTCGCATCGGCCGAGCGATACTCCGAGCGCGTCTTTGAAAGTCTAAGTCTGGATTCATCTTGACGGGCTAATGTAAGCCTTGCATCGATTCTTCATCAGGTCGATGCCAACTCTTCGGGTCGACGACTCGTTTGAGTCGTTGCCCATGTTGTTTGAATCGGCGTTCCGCTAGGGCGGAGCGGGTCATTACAACACGCTCGGCTGCAAGCAAGGCACAAGCTGGTATTTCTCAAACCCTTAATGTATAACTTCCTAATATGGAATGTTCGGGGAGTTGCAAACTCAATGACTCTTAAAAGGTTGAAGACTATTATCAGAATTCACAAAGTTAATTTAGTTGCTATCATTGAGCCTAAAGTGGATAGTGAGCAGCTTCTTCGCTATCGACTTAAACTGGGGTTCTCCTCTGCTTTTTCTAATGCTAAGGGGAACATCTGGGTTATGGCTAAAGCTAGTTGCGATATGGTGCTAGTGGATGAGTTCGAGCAGGCCGTGTCAGTTAGGCTTGTAGATGCCGTTTTACCAATCGAGACTTTGGTATCGATTGTGCATGCGGATAACAAGAAGGAGGGTCGTAGGCTTCTTTGGGACAGATTGCTACAGCTTCAGTGCTCGCAGCGGATGCCTTGGATCGTTGGAGGAGATTTTAATGCTGTTATGCGAGTGGAGGAAAAATTGAAAGGTAGACGTGCTGATGCGGTTTCCATGCAAGAGTTCACAAATTTCCAATTGACAGCGGGAGTCTCTGAATTGCCCTTTACAGGAAGTTCATATACTTGGGTCAAGTCCGACAAGTCAGACAGGCGGGCCTCTCGTTTGGATAGGGTGTTCATGGACAGCACGTGGCATCAACTGGCCCCTTGCTCAGTAGAAGAACATTTAAACAGAGCTGAGTCTGACCACTCGCCTATTATTGTTCGACTTCTGGCTCAACACCATAGTATTCGAAAGTCGTTCAGGTTTTTGGATTTCTGGACTAAACATGAAGACTATTTGAAGCTGATCCAGGAAGCCTGGCTTTCGGTGGATCATCACCATGGCATCACCTAGGTTGCACTCCGATTGGAGGCATGTCGGTCTGCGCTATCGAGGTGGAGTAGAGCTACATTTGGTAACTTATTTCAAGCAGTTAAGGATGCAGAGGACAAGGTCCTTGCTGCTGAATTAGCTTATGAAGCTGACGGCTCAGAGGAGAATAGAGTGGCCCTGGCCCAAAATACAGCGTTACTCAAACAACGTGTTTGTATTGAGGAGTATTGGAGACAAAAATCAAGGATGAAATGGGATCTAGAAGGAGAACAGAATACGGCATACTTTCATGAGTGTGTCAATTTCAAGAAGAAGGCTCTCAGTATTCACTCAATCCTCACTCCTACTGATGTACCTCTGACTGATAAATCTCTCATCCAATCTTATGCTATTGAATACTACTCGGCATTGTACCAGAGAGGGGAAATAAAAGATGATGATGATTTTCTCTCGGTAATACCATGCTTGGTAGAGGATGATGAAAATGACCGTCTCATAGCTATTCCGGCGAAACAAGAGCTACTGGACACTATTAAATCTTTAGATATGAATAGTGCGTCGGGACCCAATGGATTCAGTGTTAGATTTTATCTTAGCAGTTGGAAGATTATTGGAGATGACATAACAGAGGCAGTGAGTATGTTTTTGATGGCTTCTTCTTCCCCGTGACATTACGAATACTTCATTGGTGTTGTTACCCAAGATCAAACAGCCTAAATATTTTTTGGATTATCGACCGATCAGTCTTTGTTCAGTGCTTAACAAAATTATCTCTAAAACACTTGTCATCAGGTTAGCTCCTTTACTCCCTAAGCTGATTTCACCTGAACAGAGCGGCTTCGTTAAAGGTCGAGAAATTGTGGACAATATTGTCCTTGCTCAAGAAATAGTTGCTAAGCTGAATAAGAAGCATTGGGGTGGCAATATTGCGATTAAGTTGGATATGATGAAGGTATATGATCGAGTCGACTGGAGATTTATGCTCAAGGTGCTGAGGAGGTTCGGCTTTCACAACAAATGGGTCGACATGATGCTTCGACTGCAGAATAACGTTTGGTTTTCTCCATTGATTAACGGGGAAGCTGCTGGGTATTTTCAGGCATTCAGAGGAGTTCGGCAGGGTGACCCCATCTCTCCATCCTTGTTAATTCTTGCAGCAGAGGCTCTGTCCCATAATCTGAAGCTTTTGCCATCCACTGACGGGTTCACACCATTTATCTCTCCTTGAGGATGCATGCCAATAACTCATTTGTCATATGCTGACGATGTTTTGTTGTTCTCAGTAGGTGATCTTCGATCGATCTCATTGGTTCAGGAGACACTGAGTAGATACGAGGAAGCATCAGGACAAAAGCTAAATATGGCCAAGACTAAACTTTATGTTTCGGAGAAGACTCCCCCAGATCGAATTACTGAGCTGGCAGATCGAACAGGGTTTGCGATCGGTCATCCACCTTTCACATATCTGGGTTGTCCTATGGCTGCGGGACATAGGAATGCAGATATGTATGATGAACTCCTCAGCAAGATTCGGACTAGGGTTGATGGGTGGCACAACAAAATTTTATCACCTGGAGGTAAATTAGTTTTACTCAAATCCGTGCTCACTTCAATACCTGTTTACACATTGGCGGCATGTAACCCCCCATGTTCAGTGTTAAAGCGCATTGAGGCTATGTTTAGTTCTTTCTTTTGGGGTACTAGCAATGGTGCTCCTAAAAGAAAATGGTTGGGCTGGAAAGCTATAGCTCGAACCAAATCGGAGGGTGGTTTGGGAGTCAGGAGATTGGAAGACATTATGAAGGCTTTCACCATTAAATTGTGGTGGAAATTTCGAACACAGGAGAGCCTATGGATTCAGTTTTTTATGGTCAAATATTGTTCCCAGGCGAACCCGAAAGATGTGATGATCATGTCGAATTCTTCTCATGTTTGGAAGAGGCTATTGGTTGGGCGAGGGATGGCAGAGCAATACATTGTTCAAGAGGAGTTGGGGATGCATTGGTGTCACGCCCCGCTCCCGTAGGAGCGATCGTCCTCGCTAAGGCGTGATGCCGTACGAGCCTAGATTGCGCTCGTGCAAGGCGGGTTCCATAACGGCCGATTACAGCGGCTGCGACGGGGTCGTCACACAGAAGTCCCGTGCAGAGACATTGAATATATTGCAGCGGAATTTAAAGAACACATGAACACAAGTATTTCAAAGAAAGCTCTTTTATTGATATTGAATACAAGATTACATCATAGGGCGCAAGGCCAAATTACAATGTCTCTCGTGCTCACTTTTCTCTCATTTACAAGTCACTCTGCTCTCTCTCATCTCTCGATACAATACTTGAATCCAGCGGAAGCTTCGGAAGGCGATGTCCATACATTACGTCCTGTATAAGTCTTCAGATCACGCGACCGCACGCTTCGACTCGCCAAGGAACTCCATGCCTCGACGCATCCAAGCGAGCTCCGCGCCACGAGCTTCTACCTGTGCCTGCACATGAAACACTGTGTGGGTGTCAGTACCACTGTACTGGTGGAGTGAGCTTCTCGCCCACCCATACAAAACCTACACGTTCATTTACTTTGTGCAGCTTAAATCCCTTTTCGATTGTCTTTCTACTCTTGCCTTAGGTTCAGTTTTAGGACCGGCGCCTTGGCGCAACTTGTGTGTCAAAACCATCCCGTGCTTGCAGTGTCAACGTTACTCATACTTTGCCTCTAGACCACTCCTCGTGCCACAACGTTAACCTATCAGGTCGTGCTTGCCTTTCGGCCAGAATCAGAGACGCAACTACGCGGTAGTGCCCAATTTCCTTATGACCGTGCTATAACTCCTTTGTGTCGTGCCTCGCAACTCAGTGCGACTCAACCATATCGCCGCCTCGCGGCTCGTGCCATTTGATCACCAACCGACTTTGCCTTGCGGCGGTTTCCTTGACTTAAACTCAAACAACTCAACCAACTTATGCAACTATATGCCGACAACTCAAGACTCAATGCCACATCTCGTGTCGAAGCACGTCGCCTATGTTGTAGCCATTCTTTAAGCCCAAACATGTGTACTCTAACTTGTATACACCTTCGACAACTCAACTCAATCCAAGGGCATACCCGCGGATCTGCCGCTATGCCGACTCATCTATATGATTTGGTCACTGACTCCCCGAGCCATAGTGGACTCCTTTTTGCTGAGTATAGGATGGACCTTCTTTGGGTAGCTAGCCCTATTCCGCGTCCACCGAATACTTTGCCCCAGGCTCAGCTTATTTGGCTCCCAGAGCCTTTATGTTTCCTTAGGCCGCAATCGGTCCCGTGGCGCCACAGGTTGCCGATTCGGGGAAACTCTACCTTGTCGACAAGTTGTCCATGACCATGCAAGACCGACTCAAACTGACGTCTTACATAGTCATTCACTTCTGGTGTTACCATCTCTTTTAGTGCCATTCCTCTCTTTTAGTGCCATTTCTCACATCTGAGATCTTGCCTCGACGACCCGTAGTCGCGAGCATTGTTCTTTCTTGCCTCAACGACCCAGTCGTGAGCATTTCTTTCTTTCTTCCTCTCTTTTAACTCAAGACAACAACTTATTTAGACACTTTCCAAAACTCAACTAATCGATCGTGGCCCGTGCCTTTAAAAACTCTAGGATCGTGCAAACATGCCTTAACTCGATTTCCGCTCTACGCGGCGCTATCGCCCAAGCCATACTTTATATGACGGGCCGTGGGATCGTGGGACTATTTAAGTTGACAACCGCAGAATAAGCGGGACAACACTTGGAACGACTTAGGTCGATCGGCATAACTTTGCCTAACTTACTCAAGCCTACACTTATCGAGCAAAGGCTACGCCGAGCCTTGCTCCGAGGGAATGTGCCGTGCACGTACTCATCTTGGGACGACCAAGTCATTTGGGTGCTTAGGCTTACGCCAGCAGTCATGCGACTCAACTTAACTCTTGGGCAAGCCAGGGCTATGCCAAGCCCTGGACGATGGGACCGTGCATGCTTTAACAAGCATTCACGCAGGCGACGCCTATGACTTAGGCTATTTCATAACTTTGTGTCGACGACCAACTTTCCTTCTCCCAAGCCACGGGACGAAGGACCGAGTGTCATTTTCAAAGCATGCCGTGTACCAACTCTAAGCCGACCGTGGGACGTTTTTCCATGTTCTAACTCATTTCGACCCGTCGGGATTATTCCCTTTAGCTATGTGGGTTCGTATCTTTTATCTTCAAGCCTACTTGTGCAAGTTGAAACCACGATTTATTATGTGAAGGCCAAGATGAGGCAAGTTCACCAAAACTACCCCACCTGAGCGATGTCTTCAAACGGCAGTTGCAAGGCCAAGTCCGAACGCCGTTGGCATTTCGATTCCTCCGATTGACTGAGCGGGACGGGGCACTACAACATACACCACTCAGAACAAGTCTCGTCCTCGAGACTTACTGAGTACTTACTTATTGACTTATCACTTTACTCAACATTCAAGAACTCTCGCATACGCTACGCCTATGCGTTTCCTCAATCCGAGCCACGCTCGCGCTACCCTCAATCTTTTCTTCGAATCTCTATTTCAAAATCCTCAACAGTTTTCCATTCCTCAAGTCTCACTTGATTCAACGTATCACTTGGTTGGATCGTGCACATATTCCAGGCGTCCCCAAAATACATGCATTCAGCCAGGCCGCATGATAGAGAATTGTCATTCTCACTCGACTCGCATCGTGCACATACCCAGGCGTCCCTGAAATATATGCATATCAGCCGAGTCTCGTGAGCAGGGTTTCCTACATTCGTGATTTCCATGCATGCCAATCCTCAAGATCAATCCTTCCGATTGCTAACACTTGAAACAGGGCGTCTCGCCTAACCGCTAGGCCAATCTTTTCGAGGCTAAGTCAATGTCAGGATTGGAATCATAGTTCCCCAACAATAATGCCAACACTGACCCCAATCCTAGGGTCAAACCATAGTCGATAGTACGGGATTTTCTACCCAAGCTCGCGTCACTCAGATTTCTAAACATCAAGCACGATCACCTATTCGCCTCAGCGTATTCGTTGCGCGTATTCGAATCCATTCAAATCACCAATTCTAACCAATTCATGTATTCGATCATGAGGTCGTCTCGCTCGACAATACGTTGCACCCCAATCTCACGCGAGTCTGATAATCTGCGGTGGTTCATGAATCACCATGCAATGCTCCCGCGGAATAATCATTCTCATCGGGGCGTAACTCTTGTTTGAGTTTAGACTCATTCATTCTCGATACGCGGATTGGACCTACTCAATCCTCAAGTTCAATCGACAAGCACACCAATTCAATCTCGAGTCCATCTTCGCGTCAAACCACAAGTCGAAGCACACATTGTCGCACCATGCAAGTTCGACCACTCCCGCTGTATGAATCACCATACCAGCGCTCACGCAGAGTGATCGCCCTAATCGGCGTGACGCATGTGCGAGGCTGGAGTAGCGCTCGCATAAGACAAGAACGTCAACGTTGTGGTTATCGACAAAGCAAATCCAAACATTCCAGTTTTCATCCAAGCCAAGTTCGATCGTCATTGATTCAACTTAGAAAATCCTCGAGCCAAGTCTATCTTTTCTTCGACACATTTTTAACATTCCAAGTATAGCATCCAACGGAACAATGACATTTGCACGACCGTCATTCGTCGAGTCAGAGTGCCCCCGAGTTATCGCATATCGATCTTTGATACGCCTCAATACCATCGACGATATGCGTAACCTGACGATCTTCCTTTGCAACCAATTTCGAGTCGTGCGACTGATGCCATTGTCCGAGTTGGAAAATCCTCAATTTTCTCGATACTCAAGATCAAGTTCAGTCGCTTTTCCTCAAGCTCGTTTCAAAATCGGTGTTCAAAACTCAAGTCACAATTCAGTTGCATCAATCCGATATCGCACGCGCGATCCTCTAAGTTTCCTCGATCAAGACCATTCAATTTCATTCATCGTTCCGAAACATTTTCTAACTCGCATTGCTCGTTCATAAGTTGTCCGAACGAGATGCTCGTTCGGGACATTCGAAGTCACGACCAACTAAGCGTGATGCGTTCTAAGGCTTTGCGCGATCGCATCGCCTCGCCGACGTACTCGTTATAATTTCTAATCCTCAATCTTCGCTCAAATCATTTCCAAGAAAATCCATACACCACTCGGATTCGAGCCACTCGACTAGTCGTCGACACTCATTCTTATTCTTCTCCGAACCTATCACATACACCACTCGAATTCAAGCCATACGATCTAGTCCTCAATCACATTCGCGTCATTCGCTAAGACATCCTTCAGATTCGTTTGACGAATCGCTAGCGTAGTCGCTCGCGTCGTATCGACGCACTAAGTCGTTCGTACTATTTCCTCGAAATCCAAATCAATCTTCCGTGTACGCCTAAGCGTTAGTCCGATAGCGTTCCTATCGATAGACACCCTAAGTATATCTCCGTTCCCGACCGAGCGGTACTTGATATCGTTCGCAACTCGTTTGCACCAAGGGTCGAGGTGCGCGACGCGAAACACAACTTAGCCAAAAGGCCGTGTGTATAGTCATTCCTGTGCGGACTATATTCCGAGTTTGCACGCTCAATTGCTAGGGTCGACTTTGGACTAATTAGGCACGCACGCGACTTGCTAAGGTCAACGTCGGACTATTCGGGCACACGTGCGACTTTGCTAACATTAGCACATGTTTTCTATCGAGTCAAGTTTGCAACGTTCGGCACAAAGGCCCTATCGACGCATTTGGCAACGGCCTACCGATGCGTTAGATTGAACGCTTGTACGAGCTTTCGAAAATATTTAGACTTATTGTATGGACATGCCGAGGGACATTTGAGAGAGAGCGCACCAATGATAACAACTTGCGAAAGCAACAGAGTTTTGTGGAAACATCAAAGTTAAAGAATTCAATCGACGGTCCAAGGACGTAAAGCCGTGCTCTGATACCACTATGTCACGCCCCGCTCCCGTAGGAGCGATCGTCCTCGCTAAGGCGTGATGCCGTACGAGCCTAGATTGCGCTCGTGCAAGGCGGGTTCCATAACGGCCGATTACAGCGGCTGCGACGGGGTCGTCGCACAGAAGTCCCGTGCAGAGACATTGAATATATTGCAGCGGAATTTAAAGAACACATGAACACAAGTATTTCAAAGAAAGCTCTTTTATTGATATTGAATACAAGATTACATCATAGGGCGCAAGGCCAAATTACAATGTCTCTCGTGCTCACTTTTCTCTCATTTACAAGTCACTCTGCTCTCTCTCATCTCTCGATACAATACTTGAATCCAGCGGAAGCTTCGGAAGGCGATGTCCATACATTACGTCCTGTATAAGTCTTCAGATCACGCGACCGCACGCTTCGACTCGCCAAGGAACTCCATGCCTCGACGCATCCAAGCGAGCTCCGCACCACGAGCTTCTACCTGTGCCTGCACATGAAACACTGTGTGGGTGTCAGTACCACTGTACTGGTGGAGTGAGCTTCTCGCCCACCCATACAAAACCTACACGTTCATTTACTTTGTGCAGCTTAAATCCCTTTTCGATTGTCTTTCTACTCTTGCCTTAGGTTCAGTTTTAGGACCGGCGCCTTGGCGCAACTTGTGTGTCAAAACCATCCCGTGCTTGCAGTGTCAACGTTACTCATACTTTGCCTCTAGACCACTCCTCGTGCCACAACGTTAACCTATCAGGTCGTGCTTGCCTTTCGGCCAGAATCAGAGACGCAACTACGCGGTAGTGCCCAATTTCCTTATGACCGTGCTATAACTCCTTTGTGTCGTGCCTCGCAACTCAGTGCGACTCAACCATATCGCCGCCTCGTGGCTCGTGCCATTTGATCACCAACCGACTTTGCCTTGCGGCGGTTTCCTTGACTTAAACTCAAACAACTCAACCAACTTATGCAACTATATGCCGACAACTCAAGACTCAATGCCACATCTCGTGCCGAAGCACGTCGCCTATGTTGTAGCCATTCTTTAAGCCCAAACATGTGTACTCTAACTTGTATACACCTTCGACAACTCAACTCAATCCAAGGGCATACCCGCGGATCTGCCGCTATGCCGACTCATCTATATGATTTGGTCACTGACTCCCCGAGCCATAGTGGACTCCTTTTTGCTGAGTATAGGATGGACCTTCTTTGGGTAGCTAGCCCTATTCCGCGTCCACCGAATACTTTGCCCCAGGCTCAGCTTATTTGGCTCCCAGAGCCTTTATGTTTCCTTAGGCCGCAATCGGTCCCGTGGCGCCACAGGTTGCCGATTCGGGGAAACTCTACCTTGTCGACAAGTTGTCCATGACCATGCAAGACCGACTCAAACTGACGTCTTACATAGTCATTCACTTCTGGTGTTACCATCTCATTTAGTGCCATTCCTCTCTTTTAGTGCCATTTCTCACATCTGAGATCTTGCCTCGACGACCCGTAGTCGCGAGCATTGTTCTTTCTTGCCTCAACGACCCAGTCGTGAGCATTTCTTTCTTTCTTCCTCTCTTTTAACTCAAGACAACAACTTATTTAGACACTTTCCAAAACTCAACTAATCGATCGTGGCCCGTGCCTTTAAAAACTCTAGGATCGTGCAAACATGCCTCAACTCGATTTCCGCTCTACGCGGCGCTATCGCCCAAGCCATACTTTATATGACGGGCCGTGGGATCGTGGGACTATTTAAGTTGACAACCGCAGAATAAGCGGGACAACACTTGGAACGACTTAGGTCGATCGGCATAACTTTGCCTAACTTACTCAAGCCTACACTTATCGAGCAAAGGCTACGCCGAGCCTTGCTCCGAGGGAATGTGCCGTGCACGTACTCATCTTGGGACGACCAAGTCATTTGGGTGCTTAGGCTTACGCCAGCAGTCATGCGACTCAACTTAACTCTTGGGCAAGCCAGGGCTATGCCAAGCCCTGGACGATGGGACCGTGCATGCTTTAACAAGCATTCACACAGGCGACGCCTATGACTTAGGCTATTTCATAACTTTGTGTCGAAGACCAACTTTCCTTCTCCCAAGCCACGGGACGAAGGACCGAGTGTCATTTTCAAAGCATGCCGTGTACCAACTCTAAGCCGACCGTGGGACGTTTTTCCATGTTCTAACTCATTTCGACCCGTCGGGATTATTCCCTTTAGCTATGTGGGTTCGTATCTTTTATCTTCAAGCCTACTTGTGCAAGTTGAAACCACGATTTATTATGTGAAGGCCAAGATGAGGCAAGTTCACCGAAACTACCCCACCTGAGCGATGTCTTCAAACGGCAGTTGCAAGGCCAAGTCCGAACGCCGTTGGCATTTCGATTCCTCCGATTGACTGAGTGGGACGGGGCACTACAATTGGCGTAGGGTGCCGGGACGGTTTACCCTTGCATCAGCGTGGGATGTCTCCCGTATACAATGGCCGATCAATCCCTCTTTCATTCATATTTGGGGTACGTGTATCCCATACAAATGGTCTATACTGTTGTGGCGAGTACTTCATAGTAAGCTACCCACGGATGAGCATATCATGAACATGGGATACAGTATGGCATCTAAATGCCACTGTTGTGAGCTAAGTTCGGGAGAAACGATGGAACACATCTTTCATGAAGGTGAATTGGCTAGGGAGATATGGATCTCGCTGCAGATGGACTTTCAGATTAAGGGAAGGAGCTTGTCATTGATCCAAAGACTACACAAATGGTGGCGTGGGAAGCAGCTTCACAAACGACAGATCGGGGTGGGTGCTATAATATGGGTTTTGTGGAAAAATCGTAACAAATGGCGTTACGAAGGTTACAAGCTATCGAAGGAGGCCATGGTGAAGGAGATCCATAGACAGATATCGAAGGCTTCTATCAAGTGCTTGCACTAGTTTGGAGATATAAGTTTGTAGTGCGACACAGTTTTTGTACTTGACATTTTGTCTTATGAATGAATAAAATGAAGGCTGTTCAGTAAATATATATATATATATATATATATAAAAAGAAAAAAAAAAAATATATATATATATATATATATATATATATATATATATATATATATATATATATATATTTTTTTTTTTTAAAAAGAAAAAAAAAAAAAAAATATATATATATATATATATATATATATATATATATATATATATATATATATATATATATATATATATATATATATATATAAAATATATATATAACCGGGGATATATGTTGTTAGATGTGTATGGGTTGTATATAGATATGAGTATAGGTGGTATCCTACATAATGTATATATATGAATTATATACTATTTTATAGCTGTCCTAAATATATTCATACCTGTATATTGTTTTATATATAGGGTAGAGGGACATGTATCTTCTGATACATATAGTATCAGAAATATGAGGTATTCCTGTGTTGCTGGGATATGAGCACAGGATATAAGGAGCTCGAGACAGGTAATGGAGAGAGGAAGTAGCAGGGTGAAGCAATGGCAGTAGCACATTAGTGCTTCACTGTTTAAATAGGGAAGATTTAGGGGTTTCAGTCAGTGTGGACTGAATCATGAGAAGAATGAACTGATGTATCAGTCCCTAAAGACTAATATGAGGACATTAGTCAACAGGCACTTGAAGGAGAGGAAATCCAGTTCAGTCATGGGGGGAAACTGAATGGGTTTGATGTTTCAAATTTGGGCTGAACAGAGAAAAAGGTTCGAGTAAGGAAAAATTGGACTGATTTGTTGTGGACAACATATAGATAGAGATGAGTGTGGTTTGGCATGTAAATGAAGGGGGGGCATTCCTATCAGAAATTGCTAGGAAAAGAAGAAGAACTACTGTTACAGTCATTAGGAACTGTATATCAGTCCTTGACTTGTTTGAATATCAGTCCTTGACTGATTGTAGATCAGTCTTTCACTGATTGTTGCTTCAGTCAGTTGGACTGAATGAAGGGGAGATGTTTGTGTCCATGTAGACTGAATGAAGATGGCAGGAGGTGTACAACTACTACATGGAGTATCAGTGAAGTCATGGGAAATGGTGAAGTATTATATAGGAATTGAACCATAGGATAAGGATTATTTGTATCTAATATAGATATACTTGTGTATGTGTGTGTGTGTGTGTGTGTGTGTGTGTGGTCTTTTGGGTCACACATGGGGGCTTTGGTGAAATGTTGGTTTCGGACATTAGAGGAGGGGGACTGTGTTGCACATGATGATGAATGAGGAATTTGAAGTTCAGTTAAGGCCTAGACTGAATGGGGATTTCAGTCCTAGACTAGAATGGTAGGAATATAGGAGGTTTAGTCTTGAGACTGAACACAGTATAGGAGGAATGTTAGCATAGGCAGTTAAGACTTTGGGGGAGGACAGCTGAGATAAGTGCATTGTTGTGCACTTGAGTAGTCCAGGGCATGTGCCCTATAGGTGGTGACAGATTAGACAGGTACACTCATAAGGGAAATCGGTTAAAGATAGGGAGAGTGGAGGACTGTACCAATTTGGGGCTCGAGAATAGGCCAAGTCGCAGGGAAATCCCTGCCTGTGCAAGTATGCAGCAGGGGTGTGAAGCCTAGAGCAGTAGCTGCCACTGATTGGTTGGGGTTTAACAAATAGTAAAAGCAAGGATTGGGCTAACTGCAGGCAATACTAAGTGAGGGAGAGTACAACAGTACCATTGCTGCACAAGGCAGCAAATGGAGAAGAACAAGAGAGGTAGCAGCAATATACTACCTACATAAGGCTCAATCTTGAGGGAAATAGCAGCAGTTCGAGAGAGATGTGTGCCCCAATATGAAATGATAGGAGGTGTGAAGACATCATTAGTAGATGTATTAGTCTAGGTGTAAGTTGTGTGTTTTGACTGAGAGAGAGAGAGGGAGATAATTGACAGCAGTTTAACATGTATCAATAGAGTCTTAGCAAGTATAGGTGAACTTGAAAATGACAGGACATTAAGGAAAAAAGAGAGAATGAAGGAGTCGGACAAGCATAGCAGCAGTACAAGAAAGATTTTTTTAGCAACAAACAATAGGGTACCAGCTGCTTGAGGCAGCATTAGGCAAAGGAAATTTACCTGTGCAGTGTGCATTGATGTGGTGCACTTTGGAGACGTAGGTTGAGGCACTGCCTTGAGGCCTTTGCCAACAGCAAGTATAGGTTAGGCCCTATGCAGGTCTGTGGCAGGAAGAGGGAAGGAGTAGGGAGAACTGATGTAAGCAGCAGCTTGGTTAGAAGAGCTGGGATTAGTAGGGCATGTGGGGAGCTTCATAGGATTTGTGGATTTCTTTGAGACCTGTACACAAGTAAATGTGTAAGGAGAATACCAGTTGGCAGTAAGGGTATAAGCCCTACAGATACTAGAAAATGGGAAGGGGGAATTAGACAATGTGTTAGGAAAAGGGAAATTCAAGTGGTATCAGTTTTGTGAGTTGTGTGTGTTATGTATAGGTATTGAGATATGGTAAGGTCATGGGATAGCTAAAGGTATATAGATTGAATATATAAATGTATAGGTAATGGAGTTTATCTAAGGAAGGTTGGTTAGACAATATCAGAATAAGTTTTGGATTCACCCACCTGAGCCATTATAGGGTAATGGGATTAGGTGGGGTTAAGGTAATTAACTTACCTTGTGAATATAGTATAGGAAATATGAATAGGAAATTTAGTATAGGGGCTAAGGTATTGTGTTGTGTCATAGGAAAATAACTATAATAGCCTAGACAAGTAAGGTATAGACCCAATATCTTAGAGTTAGACTCAAACAACCTAGAAATACCTAGTTTGACTAGTTTGATCTAGAGTTGACCTAGTTTGACCAACTTGACCTAGAATTGACTTTATGACCTAGAGTTGGACTAGATTGACTTGTTTTCATTTCCAACACTTGACATTGATATAATATTCCATATTTAGGTCTTCGAGGTGCCGTATCGAATGTCGTTGATATTTCATATTTGATCTCAGGCGAGTACATTCTCTGATAGTTTCTATTATTTGATATATACTATGAATCTTGTATTTAGTGATACTATATTTGATTCTGACACGATAGTACATGGATTGGTATAAAGCTGGATCTTCAGTCATGAGATGTTACCATGGTTATCGTATTAACATCATACACGACCTGTTCATTAGACATTGTACATGGTAGTATCGTAAAACATTGCTCGTGTATCGTAACGTGTATGATTGGATCCATTGTACTAGTTGGGACAGGAAAAATTATAGTAAGAGATATGATCAAATCTCTATTGTAATTGTAGACAAGGTAAGTGTTAATCGTACACCTCATGCATGATTAACCAGGCCACTTAGCTATTGTACAAGTTCTCAAGCTGATCACATCTCGAAACTAGTATTTCAAACACATAGTGCTTATAGTATTTACTGTTCCACCTCATATTTCTCGGACTGTACTTATATGTTCTGCCTGCTTATTTTCATTCCTGTATATTGTGCTCTTTACATCATTTATTCTTCATAGTACCTATTGCTAGATTATGATTTCATATTGGTAGCTCTATTCTTCATCATTTATCATACTCTCTACTTACAGTTTTATAGTTTTTGTCAATTAACTGGAACTGCTGTTAGTGATGTGCTCACTCCAATCCTGACTGGATAATATTTTTCAGATGACGGGTGTTCTGTCTATTACGGCCATGGGATGTAGTAGGCGTAGGTCGGGAGACTCTGTCTCAGGAGGATTTTTAGCTCCATCTGAGGAGGCTTACTTAGCGACTATGTTAGGATAGATTGTGCTGGATTTGTCTCCAGTTAGACTCTTGGTTTGTTTATTATTTGAGACTTCTTTTGTGTTAGATAACTCTTAGATTATTGTCTCAAGAGTAATTTTTGTATCATTTATCTTTCTTTTAGTATTGTGATTGAGTATGGATATATTGTCAGTACTTGTCCTCCGTTTGGAGATGACTATCTTGACAGGTTATGATATTTATATTGTTAGCTAGTTTAGTAGATCCAGACAGCGTTCTACCACCGATGCTGCGGCGTAGGTTGGACTTTGTCATGCCCTCGTACCCCTAAACCGGGTGCGGGTCGCGATAGAGGGAAAGTTTAAAATTTTTGGCATACAACACTTTGTTTATGGTGAAAATAGGGAAGCATCGGTATATAATTTCTAAGCCAACGTCGAAAAAAATTAAAGGTTAATATTTTCCAACGTGTAATACAGGATGTCGATATTTTCTTACCTAAGCTGACTTAAATATAAACGTAAAAGAACAAAATGTCAGTAATCCTCGACATTTAAGAGCAAATGTTGGTATTTTGCAACGTTTATAATAGAACGTCGGTGTATTATGCATAAGCCGACGTTGCCATAAACGTCGGAAGAAAAAATATCGAAAAAGCCCTATTTTCTTATAGTGAGCTCATAAAGGATCTTGTTCCATACATCATGAATTTTATAGCACATCCAATGACCCACAGCCGAAACATCTTCATGTTGTATGCCGAGCTCTGATGCGGTCGCACGCCTTGAAATGCTAAGTAATTTCATGTCTCAGCGCGTCCAAACGAAGCTCCGCCACGAGCAGACCATTTTCTGAATCTACAAGCAATCTGGTGGGGGATCAATACTTATCCTCTCGCATACCGATCAAGACCCAGTCGTCTAAACCAACACTAAGTAATTTAGTAAAACATGCATCTTTTTATGTGGTCTTTCTATTATTGTCTTAGGATCAGTTTTATGGCAATGTAAGCAGTAAAGTATGTTACCAATAGCAACTAAATCATAAAGGTGTCTAGTACCGTGTCCCAGCGACAAATATTGTTAGCTATATGATATTCATAAACATAGTGATCGTGCACATCTTCGTCTTGATTTTCCAAGTCTGTACGCCGATAGACTTAATAGAACCAACCACCCAACTCAACATAATCATAAGGGTGGCAGGATCTGCACCTGCATCGGATTCTAATATCAGTTCACCGGCCCTATCTATATGAAGGTCACGATGTTTCGTGCCGTAATGGACTGGTATATCAACGTATAAGCCGCAATCGCTCCTGTACGGGTTGCTAGCCATGTATCCGAAGGATCCCAAACTTACTTGTATTATGGCTTATCACATAAATGGTATGTCATAATCCGTCCTAATGAAGTGCATCATGGATACCAAACATAATTCCTCCTAGGCCAAACGGTCCTGATGCCCAGGTCATAACTCGTTCGAGGGAAGCAACGCCCGTGCACAGGCTATCCAAGTCCATTGACCATGTAATACGCGCAAAAGCAAGCATATTTCATTTCCAACCAAATCTCAAATTCTCAATATATTATTCATCTCAACTCAATCTATCTCAAGTTCCATCGACATTATGTTCCAACACATCCGTATTGATGCACGATGCCCCCAATGATTTAGGTTCAAACCCTTTATACTATCCAATGCGTTCCATTCATGAGTTATTTATACAACAGCAGTTCCATGGCATCTGTGCCACAACTGCATATTTTGATGCACGAAGTATATCTTTCAATGTCACGACAGGTTTCGTGGCATTGCACCACAACTTTTCCATTTTGCTTACTAATTCATTCGCACAGTTTCCATGCACGGATGCATGCTCAACGCCATATTTAATGTTCTAGGCCTAGTAATCAATGTTCTTTTAGTCGTGCACTTAATCCATATCTCGATATTTCCTTTCAATATTCTACCATCAATTTGTCCTATCGCGACCTGTGCACTTGATGTACGTCGTCTCAGTTGTTCAATATTATAACTTAGTGTTTGCCACGTACTAAGACCTTTACGCAATCTGAGAAACGCTCGCTAACCCAATACTACACTCGTATATGAGGGTACAATTTATTATGCATAAAGGAGTAGGGAGAAAGGTCTGAACCCGCCCACCTTAAGTCAATCTACCCATCGCCTCGTCGAAAAAATGTGGCCCATCACCTTAACTTAGTTGCACGATCATCTTGTTTAAGCTAAACATGCAAGCATTTTGTGCTCCTTCTCACTCATTCGCTGATTCAGTCTATCGCCTACGCTTTAGCTCGTTACAAAGGACTCCGCTCGATATCTGCACATTGAAACCAACTCAATCAATATTTCTTCAATTGAAATCAAACCTCCTCAAATCTAACTCATACCTTATCATCTCAATTGACTCAGCATAATGCGTCATCTTCATAGTTTGTTAATTATTAAAATGGAGAAGAATGTTGGCCCATTCAGTCTCAGTCAACTTGATTTTGATAGTTAACTAAACCATGTCACGATATGATGCAATATGGCTCACATGGAGATTCAATAATGTTGTGGTGCTTGAAGGTTATACTTGTGGTCAATCATGTAATCTTTATTTTATTGAGTCTAGGACCTGTGTACATCGAGTCACACCTGATACCAGAAATCCACTCATATAAATCAAACAAGTCCACTCAAATAGCCTCCAAACCCATTTACAAAAAGCCCAACCCATTCAAACCAAAAATCATTCCAAAATAAATAAAAATTCCATACATATTCTAGAAACCGAACTATGGCCGAGCTATAGCCGAATTTGGTCTTGCAATCCTGAAAAATCCAGACAGCTATGTAATCCCTGATATTGTGGTTCCTAACATTTGAAAAATTCAAATATACACCCAAATTCGGTCCAAATTATGGCCACAAAAATTCTATATACACTACCAAAATAAGTCATATTAGCGACGTCATAAATCGTCGCTAAAGTAAAACAAAACGTCGCTAATCTATATTAGTGACGAATGTTCCTTGTCGCATATTTTCGGGTCACTAACACAAGATACATCGCTATTCATCACTATGGTGACGTTTATTTGCGACGAATTGAAGTCGCTACTATTTAAATGGATAGTGACGTTTATCGACGCGACGTTGCTGATCTGTGATATACAGATTCGTTGCTAAACGTTGGTGTTAGTTCAGTTTTTAGCGACATAATTAGAAAAGTTTAGTGTCTACTTTGTAGACATGGCGAGTTTGACATGTCAGCAAATTAGCGACGTCTAGCGACTGTCTGCGACATTTACGATACAGGCTAGCGACGTTCTGATACATGATTAGCGACGTCATTTACGACATTTCTTGACTACTTTGCTGACATGGCGAGTTTGCCATGTCAGCAAATTAGCAACATCTAGCGACGATCTGTGACATCTGTGATACATGCTAGCGACGTCCGGATACATGTTTAGCAACGTAACTCTACTTTCCTAATATTAAGTTGCGTCGCTAAATGACGCTGATCGTCGCTGATAGTGACATTTAGCGACGTCAATAATAATTGTCACTAATGGCAACAAAAATAGCGACGTTTCACTTAGGCATCGCTAAACTTGTCACCAATATGACTTATTTTGGTAGTGAAATAGGCATAGATTTTCACATTCTTACTCATCTGCACTCATCTGTTCTCATCTTTTACACCCTATAGAGTGATCTTTGAGCTTTAACCTTCTCATCTCCAAGATCAACTCCTTTAGCCTTCTAGTTCCAAGTGCGATCTTGGTTAGAAGTCTGAAAAAAGTTGTAAAAGCTTGGTCTATAAAAGCTTCTCTTCTGTTCTGAAGTCGACAAGCCCTTCGGATAAAAGCTCGTGGCTGAAGTTGTTGTGCCTTTGGATAAAAGAACAAGGTGTAAGGAGCTGCAAGCGCTTCAGATTCAAAAAATGATACAAGTCCAATGGCGTAAGTTTCGTCACGATGTGACGAACGTGGGCAAAGTAATTAGAATTTTTGGAAAAGTGGTCGATATGACGTTCTTCGACGAATACGGATAGAATTCGTCGTGCACACGTAACCAATTCGAGTTCCGTCAAAGTCCACATGTCTGCGATATCCGTACGCATCTTTCGATGCCCTCAGGTTACGACAAAGTCATCCAGTTTGTTGGGACAGACCCCCTATTGATGGTTTTCTAGGCTTTTAAAATAGTTTCGTTTATTTTAAAACTGATTTAGTTCAGTATTTAATGAACAAAATCTAAAACTAAAAATTGGATTTCAATCCTGTATAGGTTGTCTCTAATTATGTTCTTATAGTTTTTCCCAACAATCCAAACCTAACAATTACTAGCCTTCCAAGTTAGGGTTTTAAACATGAAAAATTATTTTGTGCCATAGGTGTATCAGTGAGTTTTTCGAGATTTTAAAGGAATTTCTATGTTGATTTAGGGCATCTAAATTCGAACTAATTAACGTGGTTCCTGGAGGGTCATCTAGGATGGACATAAGAATTTAAAGATCGAAATATGGCCGAGGATTGGAATAGGAAAGTTTTCGAGAACATGGGTACCTGGAAGTCGGGTTGCTAACATAGGACCCTGTTCTGGCGTGTACAGGCGGCTGTGGCGGCGCTCCGACGTCTCCGCGATGGTCGGGGAAGGCTGGTGGTGTTCACCTAGGTCAGGGGGTCTGCTCTGCGTCTACTAGGTTGAAGACGAGCGCTCTCAAAGTTTTTTTTTCTCGATAAAGTTATAAAAAAAATCTTAGGAGGCCGACTCCTAATATATGGATTTAAATCGATTTTTCGACTAGGATTTAGATTTTGTCACTACCACTTTCTAGAATAAGGGTATTTTGGTTATTTATAAATTTTGACTATTTTAAATATCATTAATTAATAACTTGACTTAGTGTCATAATTTTGGTTAAACCATAGAGCCATTCTAACTAGATGTTAGTCATGACCATAGAAACTTAGTTAGTGAGATTAGACAACTTTAGTTAGACTCTAATCTAGCTAGATTGTCATTTAGAACCTATTAATTGACTTAAACAATAAGCTATATTGGGCCTTTCCTTAAAGGCCTTTACATGACAAGTTAGGAAGGCTTTTTAGACATTGCACTCAACCAAGCACTAGCCAAACCCATCTTGGCCGGCCACAAGGGTTTTCTCTTGCTATTAATAGCAACATTTCCTCCTTCTCCCCCCTTTCATTAGAAACCCTAACCCTAATTTGTGTTCTTCTCCAAATTTTCTCTAACTCCCAAATTGAGTCCAAATTCCCTCAAACCAATTGTAAACTCTTCCCCTTGAAGAGAGGAAGTCTCTATTGGCGAGCTTGGGAGCATTTGGAGCAATTTGGCTATTGGAGCTTGGTGGAAATCTAAATCTAGGAGTTCTTTCTTGGGAATCCATCTCCCAAGTGGTAAGAGCCCTCTAAACCCTCTAAATTCCTTTATTAGTGTAGATGTATTCATTTAGGGTCCCCCTTTACATTAGGAATGTCTTTGTCATTTTTGGATCCATTTGAGGTGCGTATTATGGGCGTATCGCACCGTATCGAATACGCACATCAAGTGTTTGATGAAATGACTCTTAGGACATTTGATACTAAGTTTCAGTTTTAACCTATGTTTTATATTGGTTATATAATGTGTTAGGAATATTGGGTGGTGTGTCACGCCCCGCTCCCGTAGGAGCGATCATCCTCGTTAAGGCGTGATGCCGCACGAGCCTAGATTGCACTCGTGCAAGGCAGTTTCATAATGGCCAATTACATCGGCGGCGACGGGGTCGTCGCACAGAAGTCCCAAGCAGAAACATTGAATATGCAGCAGAAATTTAAAGACAAGACACAAGTTATTCAAAGAACTCTTTTTATTGATATTGAATACATGATTACATTTGTGGGCGCAAGGTCAAATTACAAGTCTCTCGTGCTCACTTTTCTCTTATTTACAAGTCACTCTGCTCTCTCTCATCTCTCGATACAATTGTTTGAATCCAGCGGAAGCTTCGGAAGGCGATGTCCATACATTATGTCCTGTATAAGTCTTCAATCCACGCGGTCGCACGCTTCGAATTGCCAAGGAACTCCGTGCCTCGACGCATCCAAGCGAGCTCTGCGCCAAGAGCTTCTACCTGTGCCTGCACATGAAATACTGTGTGGGTGTCAGTACTCAACTGTACTGGTGGAGTGAGCTCCTCGCCCACCCATACATAACCGACACGTTTCATTTACTTTGTGCAGCTTTAAACCCTTTCGATTGTCTTTCTAGTCTTGTCTTAGGATGCATTCTAAACAAGACGTCTCGACCTATATTTAGCGATGCAACGATAAGGTCGTGCAACGACGAGGTCGTGCTATAATGCCAACGTGTGTTTCGATCGAGACAGTGCCTCATTACTCAAACACTTGACCGAACTACAACTCGAGACGGCAGGGTCGTGCCGTATTCTATTCGTAACTTAACATGTTCGGGACAGTGCTTCGCCGAGGAGCAACTTATGCGCACTCGGCCGTGCCAAGACTTTTACTTAAACTCAAGCCTACTAGACCAATTCTCGTGCTAGCGACGTCAAGGGGGAACGACTCGTGTAGGTCGTGCCTCTAGACCTTGCTTAGACTTGTCCGTGCTTCAAGATGAGGCCGCGCCTCGCAACATATCAAGACTTATCGTGTTACCGCCTTGCGGCATTTCCTGTTCGACTCATTTGCTAACTTAGACAAGACTTGTGAAACATAGTGTTGATTCCATGAATAACCCGATGCCATCTATCGTGCCAAGCACGGTGCCTATGCTGCAGCCCAGTCCTAGGCCCAGACCTTGTGTTACCGACTAGACCTGCATTCAAGCTCTAGACCCAAATCCAAAGGCATACACGCGGTGTGCCGCTATCTGCCGACACATCTACATGAGTGGTCACTAGCAATGTCAAGCTATCTTGGACACGGCTCGGCGGAGGTATCGGTCCGCCCTTCTAAGGGTAGCTAGCCCCGGAAGCGCCGATACTCCGATGCGGTTATCCGGCATCCTGGTTGAGCCGCACTCGCTTCCCCCGGGCGAATGATCCCGGTGCCCCGGAGGAGATCATTCGAGAAGACTACACCTTGTCGACAAGTTGTCCAATGACCATGCAAGACCCAATTCGTTCTATCAAATCCTTCCTTAACATGACCATGCATTCCTTCTTTCTTTCAAGACTTAGCGAGACTCCCAAGTACGAGGGACCGATCTCGTGTACGGAACTTATCAAGACTTAGCGAGACTCCCAAGCCGTGGGACCGATCTCGTGTGCGGGACATTTTAAGACTTAGCGAGACTCCCAAGTATGAGGGATCAATCTCGACAACAACGAGTCGCGTGGACTTTCTTTGATCGTGGCAAACTTTCCACTAAAATGACCGTAGCTCGTGCTTTAGACAGGCCTGGTTCTCTAGGCAATGCTAACGCTCAAGTCATATACTTTATACGACGAGCCTTGTTCTCAAGGGACTACCTGACTTGACAACCGTAGCTAGAGCAGGACATGCTAGAAATGGCTTCGATAGTCCAGCACAACTCTTGTCTAACTTATTTGGGCAACGACTCGACGAGCAAATGCTACGCTGAGCTACGCATCGAGAGGACGTGCTATGCACGGGGTCGACTTGAACAACCAAGTTCGTGCCTAGACTTAAGCCAACAGCCGTGCAAGACGACTTAACTTGCGGAACGTGTGAAGGCCATGCCAAGCCTTGCGGGACAGGACCGTGCATGCTTTATTAAGCATTCATGCGGGCGACGCCTATGACTTAGGCTGGTTTGAGTTTTGGGGCAAAACGACGGGACCGTGCATGCTTTACCAAGCATTCACGCAGGCGACGCCTATGACTTAGGCTATTTCGAGTATCGGGACACAACTTAGCAACTTAGGCCAACTTTCTTCTCCCAAGCCACGGGATCGAAGGATCGAGTGTCATTTGAAAGCACGCTGAACCGACTTCTATGCAGACCGTGGAACCATTTTCCATGTTCTAAGACATTCCGACCGGTCGGGATTATTCCCTTTGCTATGTGCGTTCGTAGCTTTTAGATTAGCCTACTTGTGCAAGTTGAAAACATGCGAATTATTAAGTAAAGGCTAAGATGAGGCAAGTTCACCGAAACTACCCCACCTGTGCGAGGAGTCGCCTCGACCGAGCGAGCCTTCAAATAGCCATTGCAAGGCTAAGTTCCAACGCCGTCGGCGTTTCGATCTCTCCGATTGACTTTGCGGGATGGGGCACTACAACATACACCACTCAGAACAAGTCTCGTCCTCGAGACTTTCCTGAAGGCAAGCCATCCTACTATTTTTATGGCCAAGACTTAATCGTGCCCAAACGCGGGACTATCGTACACACTTCGCCTACGCGTTTCTTCGATTCCGAGCCACGCTAGCACTATTATCAATCTTTTTCCATTAACATGATTTCAAGATCTCGACACACTCCCATCTTTCAAGTCTTGCTTGAACTCATCGTATCACTTGACTGGATCGTGCATGCATTCCAAGCGTCCCCAAAATACATGCATTCAGCTAAGCCGCATGATAGAGAATTGGTCATTCTCACTCGAGTCGCATCGTGCACATACCCAGGCGTCCCTGAAATATATGCATGTCAGCCGAGTCTCGTGAGCAGGGTTTCCTACATTCATGATTTACACTATCCATTCATACCAATCCTCAAGATCAATTCTTCGATTGATAACTCTTGCAACAGGGGCGTTTTGCCTCACCGCTAGGCCAATCTTTGTGAGGCTAAGTCAATGTCAGGATTGGAATCATAGTTCCCCAACAATAATGCTAACGCTGACCCCAATCCTAGGGTCAAACCATAGTCGGTAGTACGAGGTTTTCTACCCAAGCTCGCGTCACTCAGATTTCTAAACATCAAGCACGATCACCTATTCACATCAGTGCATTTGTTGCGCGTATTCGAATCCATTCAATTCACCAGCTCTAACCAATTCATGTATTCGATCACGAGGTCGTCTAGCTTGACAATATGTTACGCCCCAATCTCACGCGAGTCCGATCATCCACGGTGGTTCATGAATCACCATGCAACGCACCCACAGAATAATCATTCTCATCGAGGCATAACTCTTGTTTGAGTCCAGACTAATTCATTCTCGATATGCAGATTGGACCTACGCAATCCTCAAATTCGATCGTCAAGCACGCTAGGCCATTCTCGAGTCATCTTTGCGTCAAACCACAAGTCGAAGCAATCAGATTGTCACGCCATCCAAGTTCAATCACTCCCACTGTATGAATCACCATACCAGTGTTCACGTGGAGTGATCGCCCTAATCGGCGTGACGCTTGTGCGAGGCTGGAGTTGCGCTCGCATAAGACAAGAATATCGACGTTGGGGTTATCGGCAAAGCAAATCCAAACATTTTTATTTTCATCCAATCCTAGTTCGATAGTCCGACCGTCATTCATTCAACTAGAAAATCCTCGAGCCAAGTTTATTTTTTCCTCGATACATTTCAACATCCCAATTATAGCATCCATCGGAACAATGACATTTGCATGATCGTCATTCGTCGAGTCAGAGTACCCCCGAGTTATCGTATATCGATCTTTGATACGCCTCAATACCATCGACGATATGCGTAACCTGACGATCTTCCTTTACAACCAATTTCGAGTCGTGCGTTGATGCTATTGTCCGAGTTGGATATTCCACAATTTTCTCGATATTCAAGATCAAGTTCGATCGCTATTCCTCAAGCTCGTTTCAAGATCTTTGTTCGAAACTCAAGTCACATTTCATTTCCATCAATTTGATATCGTACGCGCGATCCTCTAAGTTTTCTCGATCAAGACCATTCATTTTCATTCATCATTCTGAATTATTTTCTAATACGCGTTGCCCATTCACAAGTTGTCCAAACGAGATGCTCGTTCGGGACATCGAAGTCACGACCAACTAAGCGTGACGTATTCTAAGGCTTTGCGCGATCGCATCGCCTCGTCGACGTACTCATTATTATTTCTAATCCTCAATCTTCGCTCGAATGATTTCTAAGAAAATCCATACACCACTCGAATTCGAGCCATCCGATCTAGTCTACAATCATGTTCGCATCGTTCGCTAAGACGTCTTTTAGATTCGTTCGACGAATCTCTAGCGTAATCACTCACGTCGTATCGACGTACCAAGTCGTTCTCACTATTTCCTCAAAATCCAAGTCAATCCTCCGTGTACGCCTAAGCGTTTACTCGATAGAGTTCCTATCGATATACACTCTAAGTGCATCTCCATTCCCGACCGAGCAATACTTGTTATCGCTCGCGATTCGTTTGCACCAAGGGTCGAGGTGCGCGACGCGAAACACAACTTAGCCAAAAGGTCATGTGCATAGTCATCCCGTGCGGACTATATTCGAGTTTGCACGCTCACTTACTAGGTCTATGTAGGACTCGTTGGGCACGCACGCGACTTGCTAACTTAGCATGTGTTCTCTATCGAGACAAGTTTGACACCGTTCGGCACAAAGTCCTACCGATGCATCCGGCGATAGCCTACCGATGCGTTCGAGTGAACGCTTGTACGAGCTTTTGAAAATATTTAGACTTATTGTATGGACATGCCAAGGGACATTTGAGAGAGAGCGCACACTTATTTTCCAATGACGAGCTTTCAAAACTGAGAAATCGACGTGAAGTCCAAGGACGTAAAGCCGTGCTCTGATACCATTATGTCACGCCCCGCTTCCGTAGGAGCGATCGTCCTCGCTAAGGCGTGATGCCGCACGAGCCTAGATTGTACTCGTGCAAGGCAGTTTCATAATGGCCGATACATCGGCGGCGACGGGGTCGTCGTACAGAAGTCCCAAGCAAAAACATTGAATATGCAGCAGAAATTTAAAGACAAGACACAAGTTATTCAAAGAACTCTTTTTATTGATATTGAATACATGATTACATTTGTGGGCGCAAGGCCAAATTACAACTCTCTCGTGCTCACTTTTCTCTTATTTACAAGTCACTCTTCTCTCTCTCATCTCTCGATACAATTGCTTGAATCCAGCAGAAGCTTCGGAAGGCGATGTCCATACATTATGTCCTGTATAAGTCTTCAATCCACGCGGTCGCACGCTTCGAATCGCCAAGGAACTTCGTACCTCGACGCATCCAAGCGAGCTCCGTGCCACGAGCTTCTACCTGTGCTTGCACATGAAACACTGTGTGGGTGTCAGTACTCAATTGTACTGGTGGAGTGAGCTCCTCGCCCACCCATACATAACCGACACGTTTTATTTACTTTGTGCAGCTTTAAACCCTTTCGATTGTCTTTCTAGTCTTGCCTTAGGATGCATTTTAAACAAGACGTCTCGACCTATACTTAGCGATGCAATGATAAGGTCGTGCAACGACGGGGTCGTGCTATAATGCCAACGTTATCTCGATCGAGACAGTGCCTCATTACTCAAACACTTGACCGAACTACAACTTGGGACGGCAGGGTCGTGCCGTATTCTATTCGTAACTTAGCATGTTCGGAACAGTGCTTCGCCGAGGAGCAACTTATGCGCACTCGGCCGTACCAAGACTTTTACTTAAACTCAAGCCTACTAGACCAATTCTCGTGCTAGCGACGTCAAGGGGGAACGACTCGTGTAGGTCGTACCTCTAGACCTTGCTTAGACTTGTCTGTGCTTCAAGATGAGGCCGCGCCTCGCAACATATCAAGACTTATCATGTTACCGCCTTGCGGCATTTCCTGTTCGACTCATTTGCTAACTTAGACAAGACTTGTGAAACATAGTGTTGATTCCATGAATAACCCGATGCCATCTATCGTGCCAAGCATGGTGCCTATGCTGCAGCCCAGTCCTAGGCCCAGACCTTGTGTTACCGACTAGACCTGCATTCAAGCTCTAGACCCAAATCCAAAGGCATACACACGGTGTGCCGCTATCTGCCAACACATCTACATGAGTGGTCACTAGTAATGTCAAGCTATCTTGGACACGGATCGGCAGGGGTATCGGTCCGCCCTTCTAAGGGTAGCTAGCCCCGGAAGTGCCGATACTTCCATGCGGTTATCCGGCATCCTGGTTGAGCCGCACTCGCTTCCTCCGGGCAAATGATCCCGGTGCCCCGAAGGAGATCATTCGAGAAGACTACACCTTGTCGACAAGTTGTCCAATGACCATGCAAGACCCAATTCGATCTATCAAATCCTTCCTTAACATGACCATACATTCCTTCTTTCTTTCAAGACTTAGCGAGACTCCCAAGTACGAGGGACCGATCTCGTGTACGGAACTTATCAAGACTTAGCGAAACTCCCAAGCTGCGGGACCGATCTCGTGTGCGGGGCATTTCAAGACTTAGCGAGACTCCCAAGTATGAGGGATCGATCTCGGCGACAACGAGCCATGTGGACTTCCTTTGATCGTGGCAAGCTTTCCACTAAAATGACCGTAGCTCGTGCCTTAGACAGGCCTGGTTCTCTAGGCGACGCTAACGGTCACGCCCCGCTCCCGTAGGAGCGATCGTCCTCGCTAAGGCGTGATGTCGTACGGGCCTAGGTTGCGCCCGTACAAGACCAAGTCCAGAAACGGCCGATTTGAGCTAGGCCACAGAGTCGCACAGAGTGTCCCCATTTGCAGCGAAAAGTAAATGAACACAAATTGAAGCAAATTCAACTCTTTATTGATATTCAAGAAGTTTACAAGCGGCGCTAGGCCGATATTACAAATCACTCAAGCTCTCTCTCTCTGAAACATAAAAGGCGTGCCAAGTGGCTTACAAGATGGAATGATTCATGGCGATGTTCCGATACATTATGTCCTGTATAGGGTGCTTCAGCTTCTTGCAACGTTCTGAGGCTCCAGAGTTGGCTCCGCGCCCTAGCACGTTCGATGGAAGCTCCACACCCGCCGACGTTTCCTGCTTCCTGCAAGCAGACTGTGGGGTTATCAGTACATTGTTATGCACTGGTGGGGAGGCTAGCTCGCCCACAATGCTATCATTACCAAACATGTTCCATTTACTTTTGTGCATCTCTATCATTTATTGTCTTTCTAATCTTGCCTTAGGATCAATTTCATGGCATATGTCATAACCTATCACGTGTTGCCAAATTCAAGTGTCGCATGGAAATACATGCACGACTTACCCATACTTACCGTCCGGCCTTCCCTGTCCAAAGTAAACCAAGTTAGTCAACAATTCATATGGAACAACATAATGTGATTCTTGGAAACATTCAATATCAAGGACGTGTCCCTGCCTCAGTTACTAGCGCATCGTAGGCGTATTCTCTAACTCATTGTACGAAGTATTCATTATCATTTGGTGTGATACATTGCAAGCCCGTTCAGTAGGCGCTTTGTTCAGTTAATTTAGACTACTTTGATTTCAATGCAAGGACTTGCACGTGGATTGCCACCAGTAAAGCCCACTTAAATCTATATGCACCGGTCGCTGGCATGTCAGCCATTTTGGACATTTTCCCCTGTGGCATTCTCATCTGTCAAGCGTGATGGTTGGTACACCTTGATAGACTATTGAATAACCGGCCCTACGTTTGGTTATATGCCCAAGCCCGCACATTCTGTCCGCCCGTAGGCCATGATTCCGCCTAGGCCGGCCATAAAATCGTCGTTCGTTGCCCTTGGAATCCCTTTTCGCTCGTGCACGAGCCGTCCACGACCATTTCGTATTTTATTATCATTTTAACTTATCGGCTGTCTCCGAGCCGTAGGCTAACCCTTAGCCATAATGCGTTATCGACCAGGTTGGCGTCCGTGCAGCGCGAGTAGCGAGCCCCGTTGCACGTGCCCGTCATACCTGTCGCTAACTATTCCTTCCTTTCTTATCTTTAATTTATTCATTCTTTTCTTTCTTTCACTTGTTCGTTCATTTGTTGATTCATTCATTCACTTATTCATTCATTCTTTCATTCATACATTATGCAACTCCTCGTGCGAGAGTCGCTTTGGCGACCCTTCGGTCCCATAGTCTTTCAATGTTGCTACACTCTACTCAGAATGACTATGTTGATAGTCTTCCATTTCATTGTTGTAAACCATTCATTGTTTCATTGTTGAACGCAAGCTTGTGCCTTAGCACGAGCGTGGAGCGCGGTACGAGAGTTCTCGTATTTTCCATGTTCTTTTCCATATTCTATACAAGCATACAAAATAGGATTATTTCCTTAGCTAGGTGCGTTGAGTCATTTTATTAGCATGCGCAGTGTTATCGCCTAGCGATTCCAGTGATAGTGTCCATATTGTTATGTGTCTAGGCTAAGCAAAGACGGGTTCATCGGAGCCACCCACCTTAGCGATGCTCGCATCGGCCGAGCGATACTCCGAGCGTGCCTTTGATAGTCTGAGTCTGGATTCATCTTTGACGGGCCATTGTAAGTCTTGCATCGATTCGCATCGATACTTCATCGGGTCGACGCAACTCTTCGAGTCGACGGCTCATTTGAGTCGTTACACTTGCCGTTTGAATCGGCGTTCCGCTAGGGCGGAGCGGGTCATTACATAATACACCACTTAAAACAAGTCTCGTCCTCGAGACTTCCTGAGTGCAGGTCATCCTACCATTCCTTAACTCGTGTTATCGTGTCTCTTAGACAATTCTATCGAACGGCTCTATCGTTCGAAGGCATCGAGCCATGCTCGGTTATCCTTCCAAGTTTTATGTCGCATACGTTTGGTCGATTTCATTGAATGACTTTTTATTTATTTTGGAGTTTATGGTACTTATTCAATTATTGCGTTTCTTTGACTTGGTTGCTATATCGACGTATCATGGGATTGAAATGGTCGTACGAGGTGTATCGTGGTTTATCAAACTCGAGAGTCGTAGGCTAAGGCAAACTCATTCATTCGTTCATGCGCATCGCAACACCCACTTGCAGCTGCATTCGAGTTCATCATATCGCTGAGTTTGGATCGTGCACGTATCCAAGGCGTCCTCCGAACACGTACATTTCAACCAAGCTTAGCGATTAGCAAAGTCGGACAAGCTACTCGTGATAGTTTTGATTTGCCGATCGTTTTGCTAACTTCGATTTAAAACCGAACTCATGTGTATCTCACTATCGTTTATCTCGGTCCTCGAGATGATTCGGTTCGCTTCTCAAGCGTTCTTGTCCATGAAATCAATACGATTTCTTCTTAGCGGGGTCGACCAAGTCTAAGTAATTTCCGTCCGATTCAAGACCAAGTATTGATAGTATTGTACTATCATCGAGTCCGTCTTCCAATCAATGATTCAATTCGTTATCCCAACTTTACTGCACAACATTCATTCTTATTATTTCCTTCGTTTGGGACCAATCATACCGTCGTTCACGCACACTCACAGTTCCCGTCCTATTCTAAGTATTACTGCCCAAGTCTATCGTCCGTCCAGACGATACTGTAAGGTCAATCGCACAAGTTCAATCACTCGACATAGGGTCGTCCGCCTATCCGCTAGGTCAGATCACAAGGTCATAGTTACAAGTCAAGTCCGTGGCTCATCGTGCAAGGTCGTTGCACGACGCTCGCCCCAAATCCTATAGTCAAACCATTTGTTCGTTTGTACGGAAGTTTCTACCCAAGCTCGCATCACTTAGATTTCTAAACATCGAGCACGATCACTTATTCGTATCAATACATTCGTTGTGCGTATTCGAATCCATTTAAATCACCAACTCTAACCAATTCGTGTATTCGATCACGAGGTCGTCTAGCTTTGACAATATGTTGCGCCCCAATCTCACGCGAGTCCGATTACCCACGGTGGTTCATGAATCACCATGCAACGCTCTCGCGGAATAATCATTCTCATCGGGGCGTAACTCTTACTTGCGTCTAGACTAATTCATTCTCGATACGCAGATTGGACCTACTCAATCCTCAAGTTCAATTCTTCAAGCACACAAATTCGTTCTCAAGTCACCTTCGCGTCAAACCACAAGTCGAAGCATACGAATTGCCATGCCATGCAAGTGCCGATCACTCCCGCTATATGAATCACCATACCAGCTCTCACTCGGAGTGATAGCCCTAGTCGGCATGACGCATGTACGAGGCTGAAGTTGCGCTCGCATAAGATAAGAACGTCAACGTTGTGGTTATCGACGAAGCAAATCCAAACATTCCATTTCCTCCAAGCCAAGATCTCTATTCGATAGTCCGACCGTCATTCATTCAACCAGAAGAATCCTCGAGCCAAGTTTATCTTTTCCTCGACACACATTTTTAACATCCCAAGTATAGCATCCAACGGAACAATGACATTTGCACGACCGTTATTCGCCGAGTCAGAGTACCCCCGAGTTATCGTATATCGATCTTTGATACGCCTCAATACCATCGACGATATACGTAACCTGACGATCTTCCTTTGCAACCGATTTCGAGTCGTGCGTTGATGCTATTGTCCGAGTTGGATATTCCACAATTTCCTCGATATTCAAGATCAAGTTGATCACCATTCCTCAAGCTAGTTTCAATATCGTTGTCCAAACTCAAGTCACAATTTGAATCAATCCGAAATCGTACGTGCGATCCTCTAAGTTTCCTCGATCAAGACCATTCATTTTCTAACTCGCGTTGCCCATTGACAAGTTGTCCAAACGACATCTCGTTCGGGACATTCAAGGTCACGACCAACTAAGCGTGACGTGTTCTAAGGCTTTGCGCGATCGTATCGCCTCGCCGACATACTCGTTCTATCCGTATATCCTTTAGTCCCGCTCGAACAATTTTCTATGACGTCCATACACCACTCAGGGTTCGAGCCACTCGACTAGTCGTCGACACTCACTCTTATCCTTCTTCGAAGCTATCACATACACCACTCGGGTTCAAGCCATTCTATAATCCATCAAGAGACCATTCGATTTCCACTCGATATGTTCAATCGTGCGTTCGCCCGTTCCTCAAAATCTAAATCAATCTTTCGTGCACGCCTAAGCGTGAACTCGATAGCATTCCTATCGATATACACTCTAAGTGTAGCTTCGTTCCCGACCGAGCGGTACTTGATATCGCTCGCAACTCGATTGCACCAAAAAGTCGAGGTGCGCGACACGCGGACTAAGTTGTGCCGCATAACCATTCCGTGCGGGCTATATTCAAGTTTACACGCTCACTTGCTAATGTCGACATAGGACTATTTGGGCATGCACGCGACTTGCTAACTCTTAGCATCGGTTCCTTCCAACTCAAGTTCATCGTGGTGGCACAAAGGCCTTTGCCTATCGATCCCGTCCAACCGAGTACTCGTACGAGCTTTTGAAAGTATTAGACTTATTGTATAGAACATCCCAAGGCACAACGAGAGAGAGCGTACACTTTTTTTATTTCAACGAGCTTTCAAAACTGAGAGAATCGAAATGAAGTCCAAGGACATAAAGCCGTGCTCTGATACCAATCTGTCACGCCCCGCTCCCGTAGGAGCAATCGTCCTCGCTAAGGCGTGATGCCGCACGGGCCTAGGTTGTGCCCGTGCAAGGCCAAGTCCAGAAACGGACGATTTGAGCTAGGCCACAGAGTCGCACAGAGTGTCCCCATTTACAGCGGAAAGTAAATGAACACAAATTGAAGCAAATTCAACTCTTTATTGATATTCAAGAAGTTTACAAGCGGCGCTAGGCCGATATTACAAATCGCTCAAGCTCTCTCTCTCTGAAACATAAAAGGCGTGCCAAGTGGCTTACAAGATGGAATGATTCATGGCGATGTTCCGATACATTATGTCCTGTATAGGGTGCTTCAGCTTCTTGCAACGTTCTGAGGCTCCAGAGTTGGCTCCGCGCCCTAGCACGTTCGATGGAAGCTCCACACCCGCCGACGTTTCCTGCTTCCTGCAAGCAGACTGTGGGGTTATCAGTACATTGTTATGTACTGGTGGAGAGGCTAGCTCGCCCACAATGCTATCATTACCAAACACGTTTCGTTTACTTTTGTGCATCTCTATCATTCATTGTCTTTCTAATCTTGCCTTAGGATCAATTTTATGGCATATGTCATAACCTATCACGTGTTGCCAAATTCAAGTGTCGCATGGAAATACATGCACGACTTACCCATACTTACCGTCCGGCCTTCCCTGTCCAAAGTAAACCAAGTTAGTCAACAATTCATATGGAACAACATAATGTGATTCTTGGAAACATTCAATATCAAGGACGTGTCCCTGCCTCAGTTACTAGCGCATCGTAGGCGTATTCTCTAACTCATTGTACGAAGTATTCATTATCATTTGGTGTGATACATTGCAAGCCCGTTCAGTAGGCGCTTTGTTCAGTTAATTTAGACTACTTTGATTTCAATTCAAGGACTTGCACGTGGATTGCCACCAGTAAAGCCCACTTAAATTTATATACACCGGTCGCTGACATGTCAGCCATTTTGGACGTTTTCCCCTGTGGCATTCTTATCTATCAAGCGTGATGGTTGGTACACCTTGATAGACTATTAAATAACCGGCCCTACGTTTGGTTATATGCCCAAGCCCGTACATTCTGTCCGCCCGTAGGCCATAATTCCGCCTAGGCCGGCCACAAAATCGTCGTTCGTTGCCCTTGGAATCCCTTTTCGCTCGTGCACGAGCCGTCCACGACCCTTTCGTATTTTATTATCATTTTAACTTATCGGCTGTCTCCGAGCCGTAGGCTAACCCTTAGCCATAATGCGTTATCGACCAGGTTGGCATCCGTGCAGCGCGGGTAGCGAGCCTCGTTGCACGTGCCCGTCATACCTGTCGCTAACCATTCCTTCCTTTCTTATCTTCAATTCATTCATTCTTTTCTTTCTTTCACTTGTTCGTTCATTTGTTGATTCATTCATTCACTTATTCATTCATTCTTTCATTCATACATTATGTAACTCCTCGTACGGGAGTCGCCTTGGCGACCCTTCGGTCCCATAGTCTTTCAATGTTGCTACACTCTACTCAGAATGACTATGTTGATAGTCTTCCGTTTCATTGTTGTAAACCATTCATTGTTTTATTGTTGAACGCAAGCTTGTGCCTTAGCACGAGCGTGGAGCGCGGTGCGAAAGTTCTCGTATTTTCCATGTTCTTTTCCATATTCTATACAAGCATACAAAATGGGATTATTCCCTTAGCTAGGTGCGTTGAGTCATTTTATTAGCATTCGCAGTGTTATCGCCTAGCGATTCCAGTGATAGTGTCTGTATTTTTATGTGTCTAGGCTAAGCAAAGACGGGTTCATCGAAGTCACCCACCTTAGCGATGCTCGCATCGGTCGAGCGATACTCCGAGCGCACCTTTGATAGTCTGAGTCTGGATTCATCTTTGACGGGCCATTGTAAGTCTTACATCGATTCACATCGATACTTCATCGAGTCGACGCAACTCTTCGAGTCGACGGCTCATTTGAGTCGTTACACTGGTCGTTTGAATCGGCGTTTCGCTAGGGCAGAGCGGGTCATTACACTAACGCTCAAGTCATATACTTTATACGACGAGCCTTATTTTCAAGGGACTACCTGACTTGACAACCGTAGCTAGAGCGGGACAGTACTAGAAATGGCTTCGATAGCCCAGCACAACTCTTGTCTAACTTATTCGGGCAACGACTCGACGAGCAAAGGCTACTCCGAGCTACGCATCGAGAGTATGTGCTATGCACGGGGTCGACTTGAACAACAAAGTTCATGCCTAGACTTAAGCCAACAGCCGTGCAAGATGACTTAACTTACGGAACGTGCGAAGGCCATGCCAAGCCTTGCGGGATAGGACCGTGCATGCTTTATTAAGCATTCATGCGGGCGATGCCTATGACTTAGGCTGGTTCGAGTTTTGGGGCAAAACGACGGGACCGTGCATGCTTTACCAAGCATTCACGCAGGCGACGCCTATGACTTAGGCTATTTCGAGTGTCGGGACACAACTTAGCAACTTAGGCCAACTTCTTTCTCCCAAGCCACGGGATCGAAGGATCGAGTGTCATTTGAAAGCACGCTGAGCTGACTTCTATGCAGACCGTGGGACTATTTTCCATGTTCTAAGACATTTCGACCGGTCGGGATTATTCCCTTTGCTATGTGCATTCGTAGCTTTTAGATTAGCCTACTTGTGCAAGTTGAAAACATACGAGTTATTAAGTGAAGGCTAAGATGAGGCAAGTTCACCGAAACTACCCCACCTGTGCGAGGAGTCGCCTCGACCGAGCGAGCCTTCAAATAGCCGTTGCAAGGCTAAGTTCCAACGCCTTCGGCGTTTCGATCTCTCCGATTGACTTTGCGGGACGGGACACTACAACATACACCACTCAGAACAATTCTCGTCCTCGAGACTTTCCTGAAGGCAAGCCATCCTACTATTTCTATGGCCAACACTTAATCGTGCCCAAACGCGGGACTATCGTACACACTTCGCCCACGCGTTTCTTCGATTCCGAGCCACGCTAGCACTATTATCAATCTTTTTTCGTTAACATGATTTCAAGATTTCGATTCTGATTTCGGGTGCGAAGCTTTCCTCAAACGTACTAAGGCGCGGAGCTATCTCTGGAGCCTTGGAGCGTTGCAAGGAGCTGGAGCACCATATAAAGGACATAATATATCGGAACATCACCATGAATCATTCCATCTTGTAAGCCACTTGGCACGCCTTTTATGTTTCAAAGATAGAGAGCTTGAGCGATTTGTAATATCGGCCTAGCACTGCTTGTAAACTTCTTGAATATCAATAAAGAGTTGAATTCGCTTCAATTTGTGTTCATTTACTTTCCGCTGCAAATGGGGACACTCTGTGCGACTCTACAGCTTAGCTTAAATCAGCCATTTCTGGACATAGCCTTGCACGGGCGCAACCTAGGCCCGTGTGGCATCATGCCTTAGCGAGGACGATCGCTCCTGCGGGAGCGGGGCGTGACAGATTGGTATCAAAGCACGGCTTTACTTCCTTGGACTTCATTTCGATTCTCTCAGTTTTGAAAGCTCGTTTTGAGACAAAAGAAGTATACGCTCTCTCTCGTTGTGCCTTGGGATGTTCCATACAATAAGTCTAATATTTTTAAAAGCTCGTACAAGTACTCGGTTGAACGGGATCGATAGGCGAAGGCCTTTGTGCCAAACCGCGACGGATTTGAGTTGGAAGGAACGCATGCTAAAAAGTTAGTAAACACAGTGCGTACTTGAATAACCTTACGCTAAAAGTAGCGAGCGTGTACGTGAGATCGAAGTATAGTTTGAACGGAATAGCTATACACACGGCCTTTTGGCTAAGTTGTGCCGCGTGTCGCGCACCTCGACTTTTGGTGCAATCGAGTTGCGAGCGATATCAAGTACCGCTCGGTCGGGAACGAAGCTACACTTAGAGTGTATATCGATAGGAACGCTATCGAGTTCACGCTTAGGCATGCACGGGAGATTAATTTAGATTTTGGGGAATAGTACGAACGACTTAGTTCGTCGATACGACGTGAGCGATTATGCTAGAGATTCGTCGAACGAATCTGAAATATGTCTTAGCAAATGAGGCGAATGCGATTGTGGATTTATAGAATGACTTGAACCCGAGTGGTGTATGTGATAGATTCGAAGAAGAATAAGAGTGAGTGTCGACGGCTAGTCGAGTGGCTCGAACCCTGAGTGGTGTATGGACGTCATAGAAGTTATTCGAGCGAGACTAAAGGATATACAGATAGAACGAGTATGCCGGCGAAACGATGCGATCGCGTAAAGCCTCAGAACGTGTCACGTTTAGTTGGTCGTGACTTCAAATGAAATGTGACTTGAGTTTTGGAGAATGATATTGAAACTAGCTTGAGGAATAGCAATCGAACTTGATCTTGGATTAAATCGAATGGAATTATGGTATATCCAGTTCGGACAATAGCATCAGTCGCATGACTCAAAATTGGTTGCAAAGGAAGATCGTCAAGTTACGCATATCGTCGATGGTATTGAGGCGTATCAAAGATCGATATACGATAACTCGGGGGTACTCCAACTTGGCGAATGACGACCGTACAAGTGTCATTATTCCGATGGATGCTATACTCGAGATATTAAAATGTGTCGAGGAAAATATAGATGTGGCTCGAGGATTTTCTAGTTGAATAAATGACGGTCGGACTATCGAATAGAGATTTTGGCTTGGAGAAAAATGAAATATTTAGATTTGCTTCGTCGATAACCACAACGTTGATGTTCTTGTCTTATGCGAGCGCAACTCCAGCCTCGCACATGCGTCATGCCGATTAGGGCGATCACTCCGCGTGAGCGCTGGTATGGTGATTCATATAATGGGGGTTATCAAACTTGTATGGCATGACAAATTTGATATATCGACTTGTGGTTTGACGCGAATGCAAACTCGAGAATGACTTAGTGTACATGACGGTTGAATTTGAGGATTGCGTAGGTCCAATCCGCGTATGGAGAACGAATTAGTCTAGACGCAAGTAAGAGTTACGCCCCGATGAGAATGATTATTCTGCGGGAGCGTTGCATGGTGATTCATGAACCACCGTGGATAATCGAACTCGCGTGAGATTGGGGGCGCAACATATTGTCAAAGCTAGAGGACCTCGTGATCGAATACATGAATTGGTTAGAGTTGGTGATTTAAATGGATTCGAATACGCGTAATAAATGTATTGATGTGAATAGGTGATCGTGCTCGATGTTTAGAAATCTGAGTGACGCGAGCTTGGGTAGAAACTCCCGTACAAACGAACAAATGGTTTGACCATAGGATTTGGGGCGAGCTTCATGCAGCGGCTTTGCACGATAAGCCACGGACTTGAGTTGTAACTATGACCCTGTGAGATGACCTAGCGGATAGGCGGACGATCCTAGGCCGAGTGATTGAACTTGTGCGATTGACCCTATAGTATCGTCTGGACGGACGATAGACTTGGGCAGCAAGACTTAGAGTAGGACGGAGAACAGGGAGTGTACGTGAACGACGACGAGATTGGCCCCAAACAAAATGAATGATAGGAATGGATGATGCGCAAGTAAAGTTAGGATAACGAATTGAATCGTTGATAGTAAGACGTACTCGATGATAGTGCAATACTTGGTCTTGAATCGGACGGAAGGTACTTAAGACTTGGTCGACTCCGCTAAGAAGAAGAATTCGTATTGATTTCGTAGACAAAGAACGCTTGAGAAATGAATCGGGTTATCTCGATGACCGAGATCAACGATAGTGAGATGCACACGAGTTTGGTTTTAAATCGAAGTTAGCAAAACGATCGGCTAATCGAAACTATCACGAGTAGCTTGTCCGACTTCGCTAATCGCTAAGCTTAGTTGAAATGTACGTGTTCGGGGGACGCCTTGAATACGTGCACGATCCAAACTCAGCGATATGATGAACTCGAATGTATCTGCAAGTGGGTGTTGCGATACGCATGAACGAATGAGTGAGTTGCCTCAGCCTACGACTCTCGTATTTAATGAATTTTTACGCACCCCGTCCCACCATTATGGTCCCATGACACAACAAAATAGCAACCAAGTCGAAGAAACATGACGATTGAATAAGTACCATTAAGTCTAAAATGAATGAACAGTCGTTCCATAAAATTCAACAAACATATGCAACACAAAAGTTGGAAGAATAACCGAGTATAGTTCGATGCCATCGAACGATAAAGCCATTCGATAAGAAATTCTCTAAGATGCACACACGGCATGAGTTAAGAAACGATAGGATGACCCACACTCAGAAAGTCTCGAGGACGAGACTTGTTTTGAGTGGTGTATTATGTAATGACCCGCTCCGCCCTAGCGGAACGCCGATTCAAAACGGCAAGTGCAACGACTCAAACGAGCCGTCGACCCGAAGAGTTGGCATCGACCTGATGATGAATCGATGCAAGGCTTATATTGACCCGTCAAGATGAATCCAGACTTAGACTTTCAAAGGCGTGCTCGGAGTATCGCTCGGCCGATGTGAACATCGCTAAGGTGGGTGGCTCCAATGAACCCGTCTTTGCTTAGCCTAGACACATAACAATACGGATACTATTGCTAGAATCGCTAGGCGATAACCCCGCGCATGCTAATAAATGACTCAACGTACCTAGCTAAGGAAATAATCCCATCTTGTATGCTTGTATAGAATATGGAAAGGAACTTGGAAAATATGAACTCTCGCACCGCGCTCCACGCTAGTGCTAAGGCACAAGCTTACGTTCAAGTCCCTTAAGCATTCAGCAACGAAACAATGAATGGTTTACAACAATGAAACGGGAAGACTATCAACATAGTCGTTCCGAGTAGAGTATAGCAACATTGAAAGACTATGGGACCGATGGGTCGCCAAGGCGACTCCCGCACTGGGAGTTGCGAAATGCGTGAATGAATGAATGAATGAATGAAAACGAAAATGAATCAATGAACGAATGGACAAGTGAAAGAAAGAAATGAATAAAAGATAAGGAGGAAGGAAATGGTTAGCGACAGGTGTGACGGGCACGTGCAACGGGGCTCGCTACCCGTGCTGCACGGACGCCAACATGGTCGATAACGCATTATGGCTAAGGGTTAGCCTACGGCTCAGAGACATCCGTTAAGTTAAAATGACAAATAAAATGAAATGGTCGTGGACACCTCCATCGTATACGGGGGAGAGGAGAAATAAGGGTATTTCCAGCGGCACGGTCAAAGTGTGAAGGACGTGCCGGTCCGGACGGAAATCAAAATTTGGCTTACTGTACAGGCCTGAGTGCGAGCTTGGCCACCAGGGGACGTAAGGCCGGGTATTTCAAAAGACTATCAGGGTGTACCAAGCCATACGCCATGATAGGTGATAAATTACCAAGGGGAACACATGTCCAAATTGGCTTGTGATGCCAGCGACCGATGCATAAAGATTAAGTGGGCTTTGCTGGTGGCAATCCATGTGCAAGTCCTTGCATTGAAATCAAAGTAGTCTAAGTTAACTAAATGAATTGTCTTCTGAACAAGCTTGAATATAACACACCAGATAATCGAGAGTACTTCGGCAAAGGAGTTAGAAAATATGCCTACGACGTGCTAGGACCTGAGGCAAGGACACGCCCTTGACATTGAAAGTTCAAATAAATCACGTTGAGTTATTTTCTATGAATTGTTGACTAACTTGGTTTACTTTGGACAAGGAAGACCGGACGGTAAGTATGGGTAAGTCGTGCATGTATTTCCATGCAACACATTGAATTTGGCAACACGAGATAGGTTATGAAATATGCATGAAACTGATCCTAAGGCAAGATTAGAAAGACAATGAATGATAGACGGTGTACGAAAGTAAATAGAACGTGTTTGGTAATGATAACATTGTGGGCGAGCTAGCCTCCCCACCAGTGCATAACAATGTACTGATAACCCTACAGTCTGCTTGCAGGATGCAGGAGACGTCGTCGGGTGCGAAGCTTTGTAATGCCCCGCTCCGCACGGTACATTATGCTGAGTCGTTGACTCGAAGAGTTGCGTTGACCCGATTACGTATCGATACGAATCGATACAAAGTGTTAAGTTGTCCCGAGCAACACATCGAACTAAGTCGATGCGAAGAGTTGCCTTGTCCCAAAGAATACATCAAGTGAATCGATGCGAAGCGCCGCGTTGCCCCGAAGGATAAGTACGTTGAGACGGCTCGAAGATTCTAAGAAATCGAATCGACCAAGGCGCAAGTCCGAATCGATGCAAGTATTGATTCTAGTTGGTTTCATGTGCAGGCTATACGTTTACGCTGAAATTTTAGAGGTCGATCTTTTGCCTTATTCAGTAAGGGATCCGCGAAAGCAAATCATCGCCTTGCGACGGGCTAAGACTTGGGCACGGTAAGCCAAATCGGACGTAAACTTCAATGAAGCACGAAGTGCTCGAATGGCTAAGTCAGGAGAGTTGCCCGTGCAATAAAATTATGAAATCGAGCCGCAACGGCTCGACGAAACGACAAAGGCGTATCGACTCAAGGTGTGAGGATTGACTTCTTTTTACTCCTTCATTCGATAAGTCAAATATATTATTGTATGCTGAGTTAGCCTATCAACGCCACGGGCGTGGCTCGATAGAGAGATAAACGTAGTGCGTGTCGAACACTAAGATAGAACAATTGAAATGAATCGTACGACAGACGTACGAGTCGCTATGGAACATTGAATATCGCTAAGGCGAGCGTCTCGGTGCGCAAGCCGCAAGAACATGGGATAACTGTACTCGGCGAGTGCCTTAGTGCACGAACCATACCGTGGCTTCGCGCACGAGTTAGAACGGCTAGAACATTGAAAGACAATAGGCGAGCGCCCTAGTGCGCAAGCCACGAACATTGAATGCTAAGTCATAGAACATCGAAAATATGGTCGAAACATGCCTGCGTGCACTAGTTAATAAAAGATGGCTTTGTTATGAAAGGATACAGTTGTGGCATGAATGTGGCAGAACTGTCGGATATGACATAATGCCTCGAAAGGTGTTCGGGACCTTCGGGTCGTTCGGTTGACGAGCATTGAGTTGAGGCATGATGCCATTGAACATTAAAACGAAGTATGAAACGTAAGAACATAGAAAGTTAACGGAAGAAATACGAGATGGTAATGCGGCATGGTGTCCTTCGAAATGTTCGCGGCCTTCGGACGTTCGTCGAGAACATTCGGGCGTTGTGCCAATTGAAATAGTGATAAGCGAACTTGCTTGGTTGTATGAAATATAAGATTCGTTGCATGGTCAAATGGACTTAAAGATATAAAAGTCCGTGCATGGGTATTCCCTCGAACGCGATGCGCCAGGGCGCTGAGACCGTTCGGCCTAGGAGGGATTCGTTTACGGTATTGTTGGTGCACTTCATTTTGATGGATAGCGACCGTCTGGTGAATGTGATAAGCCACTTGCTACGATTATTTCGATGGCCTCTGATGTTGGTTAGCAACCGCACGGAGTTAACATCGTCTTATGTTTCGATTCGATAAATATAAGTCCATTCTAGCCCGAAAAGCTAGTGACCTTCATATAGATAAGGGCGATGGGTTTGGAAGTGCAAGGTATGCGTATATCCTGTATGGACGGATTATGAATAGAGGGCACTTATAACATGACAGGAAAAATGGATAGGCGTATTCACCTTGCGTCGGTTGCAAGGGCGGGTGCGTTGATATTGTTAAGTTGTGCCACGAATCAAACACGAGATTGCTTGCCTGTTTACTTATACAAATTGAATAACATGCTTGCCATGCTTTACGCTTTCGAATATGCCATGAAATTGACCCTAAGGAGAACATAGCAAGATCATAAGCTAAGTTGCATGATTCAACATTAATATTAAAATGTCGGTTTGGAAAGAAGATCTTTGCTTCAGTACATGCGAGGACGAACGTACTGATCCCCCACCAGCTTCATACAGGGTGCAGGGAATGGATTGCCCGCGACGAAGCGTTACTTGAACGCGTTGAGGCTTGGAATGCCGAAGCGTATTGAAGCGTGTGATCGCTTGACGCTCGGACTCGCGACAGGATTGATGCGGCCGAGATATAGAAGGCATGATGTATGGAACGACAAAATCCTTTATGGGCAAGAGATAACCTGAGTGTTGTAGCCAATCTAGCAAATTCTGTTGGGCTATCGAAAGCCTTTTTAATCAGATTTTGAATATCAATAAAGAGAATCGTTTTCGTATACTCTGTTTTCCTTTCGTTGTTAACGTTCAATTCAAAGATAACCATTTGAGAACTTGTCATCTTGCCTTGCACGAGCACAACTCCAGGCTCGTGCGGCATCACGCCCCAGCGAGGACGAAGATTCGGGTGATTCCGGGTCGGGGCGTGATAAATTGGTATCAGAGCTCTAGGCTCAATTCCTCTGGACGCTTGCTTCATTTCAGTTCTAAAAGTTGCCCACCACCAATCGAAATCACTCTTGACACTACTCGATGCCGCACTGGATGTTCCATACAATAAGTCTAATACGAATCATGTAATTTCGTCACGTGTTGTTTGGAAATTACATGGTGTTGCTGGAAAAGTTACGAAAGGTTTGTTGCTGTAAGTACAACGAGTTGCGAGATGCGAATTCAAGGAATTATTGCTATGGATGCAACACATCGTGAATTTTAATTTGAGATATTCGTTGGTTGCAACGAACGATACGAGAAATGTTGGTTGCATCGATATGATGATAGTCGTGGAATGTTGCTGCAGTAATTGCCACGCGTTGATTGTAAATGATGCATTGAAAAGGAAATGAAAGTTGATATTGAATGTGTCGAACGGATTCACATATCGATTTCGAATGTGCGTTGCGATGAAAAGTGATAAGTCAATATCGAATGTGTTAAACGGATTTGAGCATTGCTTTGAATGTCGAAAATAAAATGTTGCACGAGGTGCAATACATATTGGAAGTAAAAATTATTGTACGTGGTGCAACGCGTATCAAAGTAATCGCTACACGAAGTACAACGGATATCGAGAATGAATCTTTGCACAAAGATGCAACGAAAGAAAACAAAAGTTATAAATCGAGAAACGAAATCGGTTCGGTTGCGCACCAAGCTTGTGCTGACAAATAAAAACATTCGTCGAGTTATTTCGGATTTGATTTAATCAAAGTTATGGTTGTGATCAAGCACGATCACTGCAGAAATCGTGAGACGAAAGAGATTGTCGGTTTATGCTAAGTATAGTACGAGGGAAATGGCTTGATTCCGAGTAGTATATGCCATACCACGTAGGCGATGAATGACTCGATTTTGAGTGGTATATGGTATACCACTTGTACGATGAATTGCATCGACGTATTGTGAGAATTGCGGAAGGTTTGTCTGCAACGGACGGGATAGCACCGAGACTCGATTGAGAATTTGTGCGACGGCATGTTGATGCAAGTGTTCTTTCGATGATCGGTTAGAACGGTAAGGCGTGACTTGTAACATTGAATGATGCATCGATTGAAAATTTATGTGTCGGTCGAATGACGGGAACTAGAGAAACGATTATGCCTTGAGGCAACAATCGGATCGACGGGATAGGAAACTCGGAACGTTGAAATCGAACCGCACGACTTGCGAGCTCGATGAAAATGTTGGGCGATACAAATTATAATCGAATCGTACGACTTGCGATTTCGATATAAACATTAGCCGATGCGAAGTGAAATCGAATCGTACGACTTACGATTTTCGATAGAAATGTTGGGTGATGCGAGTTGTATTCGAATCGTACGATGTGTGACTTCGGTAAGAAAGTTGGTTGACGCGAGTAATCGTGCCTAAGAATTAGTTGGTTACGTTACGGCAAAACTCATTTGAGTACGACTGAAAACACGCGAAACTTAGAGGGCGAGATCGTATGACTTAAGGATTCGATGTTGGATAATCGGTAACTCGGTTACGCGATCGAAGTATAGCGGGATACGACAAAGCGGAGAACGAGTCGATACGTATGGAAAAGTTCGTTGCGAACTTGGTTGTATGCGATGCGAGTTAAGTTGACGTTGAAACGGATTCAAAGTTGACCCTTACGTTATCGAAATGGATACGGCGTATCGAGATCGATACGTAAGGAAACGTAAACGATGTGAGAATACAAAATAGAGTGTGCTTCGTGCTATGAAATTTTGTAAGAAACGATACGAGAATGAACGAACTTGGTTGATCGTAAAATTTTGGTGATTGATCAGGGCGAGACTATAAGTCATCGACGATTGTTCGATGCGTATAGCATCTCGTGTGTCGACCGCAAAAAAAGATAGACTCGAACTCGATACGAGTAGATGTTTCATAAATTGCGAAATCATCGACGGTCATGCATGACTTTACTCGGAGGATAGCTGCGCATCAGTTGCGCCGATAGAAATGGTTATGTACGGATTGGATAGTCGCATAGAAATCGTCGGAACGTGATTTGGCTCCGAAATAAGATATAGCATGGTTCGTAGTAAACTGTCCTTCGGTGATGATCCACAATTATCGAGCGTAGCTTCGGGGCAGCTGACCCTAGAAGACTTGACCGCCAAATCAAATTGAATGCTACAGACCGTAAGATGACCCATGCGATATCGCATATAAGATTGCATCGATAACAAATATAACATGGTGCATGTTGACGATAAGTCTAGGCGATCGAGAATTATTGGAACAACTTTCGATTGAGAATGATATAGTTAGATTTGAGTATTCGTCGGATGAATATTTGAATGGTTATGTTGGTCGACGATCAAACTAGAAATTCACCAACGAACTTGGTGATTCGGATAGGCGAGTACGAGAATCGTGCTATGCACGAGAGAGAACGATAAGGAAATGACTTATGAGTCATGTCGTTAGATTTGGATTCACCTTGCAATTGAGCTTGCTTGAATCGAAATTATGTTTGATGTTGCGGGACGGATAAGTTGGGAATTTGGCTAGTAAATTCCTACTCGCTAGGAATCGAATGTAAGATGCGTCGTAAAGACCTTCGTGTCAAGGCGATCGTTGACTTGAGCACCGTCGCCTTGATGTAAACTTTGTCGGATAGATTGTAGCCTTTGTGCAATGTCAATTTAAACTTGCGTCGGAAGGATTTGAGCACGGTGTCTAGATAAGTCACCTAGCGGGCGTAGTCCTGAATGTTGATGCTTTTGTAAGTCAACGAAGGAAATCGTAATCGAGATAAGTGCATAGCCAGACTTCGTAAATAGTTGGCTAGTGACACCGAACGCACGGCGATGCGAAGGATCGTTACGATCGGATGTGCGACGGCTTAACGCGACGCGTAGAATTGATAGTCCCGATGAAAACGTACAAAGTAAAAAATGCGATTTTTGAATCGCATCGTGTGCCTTGACTTTTGTTGGAGGAACGCATATGTATCAATATGCATGTGCGCTAGAATTGCGAGAACAAGTAATAGAGCCAAGTCCAATCAAGAATACGAGATGGCAAGTTATTGAGAATGAGAAGTTACATGTTTGCGTTGTTCCGATATCTTACAACGGAGCTTGGCTGAAATGCATATATAGGTGGGACGCCTAAAATATGTGTATGATTCCAAACTAAGTTGTACGATCCAAATGAGAGTGAGACGAGATCGTGGAACGATCTAATGAAACCCTTAGAAATTTAGTATTGGTTTCGGTTCGGGACGAACCTTGTTTTGAGTGGTATATTCTGTAATGTCCCGCTCCGCACGGTGCATTATGCTGAGTCGTTGACTCGAAGAGTTGCATTGACCCGATTACGTATCGATGCGAATCGATACAAAGTGTTAAGTTGTCCCGACCAATGCATCGAACTAAGTCGATACGAAGAGTTGCCTTGTCCCAAAGAATACATCGAGTGAATCGATGCGAAGCACCGCGTTGCCCCGAAGGATAAGTGCGTTGAGGCGGCTCAAAGATTCTAAGAAATCGAATTGACCAAGACGCAAGTTCGAATCGATGCAAGTGTTGATTCTAGTTGGTTTCATGTGCAAGCTATACGTTTACGCTGAAATGTTAGAGGTCGACCTTTTGCCTTATTCAGTAAGGGGTCTGCGAAAGCAAATCATCGCCTTGCGATGGGCTAAGACTTGGGAACGGTAAGCCAAATCGGATGTAAACTTCAATGAAGCACGAAGTGCTCGAATGGCTAAGTCAGGAGAGTTGCCCGTGCAATGAAGTTATGAAATCGAGCTGCAACGGCTCGGCGAAACGACAAAGGCGTATCGACTCAAGGTAGGAGGATTGACTTCTTTTTACTCCTTCATTCGATAAGTTAAATATATCATTGTATGCTGAGTTAGCCTATCAACGCCACGGGCGTGGCTCGATAGAGAGATAAATATAGTGCGTGTCGAATACTAAGATAGAACAATTGAAATGAATCGTACGGCAGACGTACGAGTCGCTATGGAACATTGAATATCGCTAAGACGAATGCCTCGGTGCACAAGCCGCAAGAACATGGGATAACTGTACTTGGCGAGTGCCTTAGTGCACGAACCATACCGTGCCTTCGCGCACGAGTTAGAACGGCTAGAACATTGAAAGACAATAGGCGAGCGCCCTAGTGCACAAGCCACGGACATTGAATGCTAAGTCATAGAACATCGAAAATATGGTCAAAATGTGTCTGCATGCACGAGTTAATAAAAGATGGCTTCGTTACGAAAGGATACAGTTGTGGCATGAATGTGGCGGAACTGTCGGAAATGACATAATGCCTCGAAAGGTGTTCGGGACCTTCGGGTCGTTCGGTTGACGAGCATTGAGTTGAGGCATGATGCCATTGAACATTGAAACAAAGTATGAAACGTAAGAACATAGAAAGTTAACGGAAGAAATACGAGATGGTAATGCGGCATGGTGCCCTTCGAAATGTTCGCGGCGTACGGGCGTTCGTCGAGAACATTCGGGCGTTGTGCCAATTGAAATAGTGATAAACGAACTTGCTTGGTTGTATAAAATATAAGATTCGTTACATGGTCGAATGGACTTAAAGATATAAAAGCCCGTGCATGGGTATTCCCTCGAACGCGATGCGCCAGGGCGCTGGAACCGTTCGGCCTAGGAGGGATTCGTTTACGGTATTGTTGGTGCACTTCATTTTGATGGGTAGCGACCGTCTGGTGAATGTGATAGGCCACTTGCTGTGATTATTTCGATGGCCTCTGATGTTGGTTAGCAACCGCACGGAGTTAACATCGTCTTATGTTTCGATTCGATAAATATAAGTCCATTCTAGCCCGAAAAGCTAGTGACCTTCATATAGATAAGGGCGATGGGTTTGGAAGTGCAAGGTATGCATATATCCTGCATGGACAGATTCTGAATAGAGGGCACTTATAACATGATCGAGAAAATGGATAGGCGTATTCACCTTGCGTCGGTTGCAAGGACGGGTGCGTCGATATTGTTAAGTTGTGCCACGAATCAAACACGAGATTGCTTGCATGTTTACTTATGCAAATTGAATAACATGCTTGCCATGCTTTACGTTTTCGAATATGCCATGAAATTGACCCTAAGGAGAACATAGCAAGATCATAAGCTAAGTTGCATGATTCAACATTAATATTAAAATGTCGGTTTGGAAAGAAGATCTTTGCTTCAGTACATGCGAGGACGAACGTACTGATCCCCCACCAGCTTCATGCAGGGTGCAGGGAATGGATTGCCCGCGGTGAAGCGTTGCTTGAACGCGTTGAGGCTTGGAATGCCGAAGCGTATTGAAGCGTGCGATCGTTTGACGCTCGGACTCGTGACAGGACTGATGCGGCCGAGATATAGAAGGCATGAGGTATAGAACGGCGAAATCCTTTGTGGGCAAGAGAGAACCTGAGTGTTGTAGCCAATCTGGCAAATTCTGTTGGGCTATCGAAAGCCTTTGTAATCTGATTTCGAATATCAATAAAGAGAATCGTTTTCATATACTCTGTTTTCCTTTCCTTGTTAACGTTCAATTCAAAGATAACCATTTGAGAACTTGTCATCTTGCCTTGCACGAGCGCAACTCCAGGCTCGTGCGGCATCACGCCCCAGCGAGGACGAGGATTCGGGTGATTCTGGGTTGGGGCGTGACAAGCTTTCCTCAAACGTACTAAGGCACGGAGCTATCTCTGGAGCCTTGGAGCATTACAAGGAGCTGGAGCACCATATACAGGACATAATGTATCGGAACATCGCCATGAATCATTCTATTTTGTAAGCCACTTGGCATGCCTTTTATGTTTCAGAGATAGGGAGCTTGAGCGATTTGTAATATCGGCCTAGCGCCGCTTGTAAACTTTTTGAATATCAATAAAGAGTTGAATTCGCTTCAATTTGTGTTCATTTACTTTCTGCTGCAAATGGGGACACTCTGTGCGACTCTGTGGCTTAGCTCAAATCGGCCGTTTTTGGACATAGCCTTGCACGGGTACAACCTAGGTCCGTGCGGCATCACGCCTTAGCGAGGACGATCGCTCCTGCGGGAGCGAGACGTGATAGATTGGTATCAAAGCACAGCTTTACTTCCTTGGACTTTATTTCGATTCTCTCAGTTTTGTAAGCTCGTTTTGAGACAAAAGAAGTATACGCTCTCTCTCGTTGTGCCTTGGGATGTTCCATACAATAAGTCTAATATTTTCAAAAGCTCGTACAAGTACTCGGTTGAACGGGATCGATAGACGAAGGCCTTTGTGCCAAACCGCGACGGATTTGAGTTGGAAGGAACGCATGCTAAAAAGTTAGCAAACGCAGTGCGTACTTGAATAACCTTACGCTGAAAGTTGCGAGCGTGTACGTGAGATCGAAGTATAGTTTGAACGGGATAGCTATAAACACGGCCTTTTGGCTAAGTTATGCCGCGTGTCGCGCACCTCGACCTTAGGTGTAATCGAGTTGCGAGCGATATCAAGTACCGCTCGGTCGGGAACGAAGCTACACTTAGAGTGTATATCGATAGGAACGCTATCGAGTTCACGCTTAGGCATGCACGGAAGATTGATTTAGATTTTGGGGAATAGTATGAACGACTTAGTGCGTCGATACGACGTGAGCGATTACGCTAGAGATTCGTCGAACGAATCTAAAATATGTCTTAGCAAATGAGGCGAATACGATTGTGGATTTATAGAATGACTTGAATTCGAGTGGTATATGTGATAGATTCGGAGAAGAATAAGAGTGAGTGTCGACGACTAGTCGAGTGGCTCGAACCCTGAGTGGTGTATGGACGTCATAGAAGTTATTCGAGCGAGACTAAAGGATATACGGATAGAACGAGTATGCCGGCAAAGTGATGCGATCGCGTAAAGCCTTAGAACGCGTCACGCTTAGTTGGTCGTGACTTCAAATGTCCCGGACGAGATGTCTTTCGGACAACTTTTCAAGGGGCAACGCAAGTTAGAAAACGACTCAGAACGATGAATAAAGATGTATGTCTTGATCGAGGAAGCTAGAGAATAGCACTTGTGAATTCGAATTGGGTCAAATGAAATGTGACTTGAGTTTTGGAGAACGATATTGAAACTAGCTTGAGGAATAGCAATCGAACTTGATCTTGGATTAAATTGAATGGAATTGTGGAATATCCAGTTCAGACAATAGCATCAGTCGTATGACTCGAAATTGGTTACAGAGGAAGATCGTCAGGTTACGCATATCGTCGATGGTATTGAGGCGTATCAAAGATCGATATATGATAACTCGAGGGTACTCCGACTCGGCGAATGACTATCGTGCAAGTGTCATTGTTCCGATGGATGCTATACTCGGGATATTGAAATGTGTCGAGGAAAATATAGATGTGGCTCGAGGATTTTCTAGTTGAATGAATGACGGTCGGACTATCGAATAGAGATCTTGGCTTGGAGGAAAATGAAATGTTTGGATTTGCTTCATCGATAACCACAACATTGATGTTCTTGTCTTATGCGAGCGTAACTCCAGCCTCGCACATACGTCACGTCGATTAGGGCGATCACTCCGCGTGAGCGCTGGTATGGTGATTCATACAGCAGGGGTGATCGAACTTGTATGGCATGGCAAATTTGATATATCGACTTGTGGTTTGACGTGAATGCGGACTCGAGAATGACTTAGCGTGTATGACGGTTGAATTTGAGGATTGCGTAGGTCCAATCCGCGTATCAAGAAAGAATTAGTCTCGACGCAAGTAAGAGTTACGCCCCGATGAGAATGATTATTCCGCGGGAGCGTTGTATGGTGATTCATGAACCACCGTGGATAATCGAACTCGCGTGAGATTGGGGCACAACATATTGTCAAAGCTAGACGACCTCGTGATCGAATACATAAATTGGATAGAGTTGGTAATTTGAATGGATTCGAATACGTGCAACGAATGCATTGATGCGAATATGTGATCGTGCTCGATGTTTAGAATTCTGAGTGACGCGAGCTTGGGTAGAAACTCTGGTACAAACGAACAAATGGTTTGACAATAGGATTTGGGGCGAGCTTCATGCAGCGGCTTTGTACGATAAGCTACGGACTTGAGTTGTAACTATGACCTTGTGAGATGACCTAGCGGATAGGCGGACGACCCTATGCCGAGTGATTGAACTTGTACGATTGACCCTATAGTATCGTCTGGACAGACGATAGACTTGGGCAGCAAGATTTAGAGTAGGACGGAGAACAGAGAGTGTGCATGAACGACAACGAGATTGGCCCCAAACAAAGCGAATGATAGGAATGGATGATGCGCAAGTAAAGTTGGGATAACGAATTGAATCGTTGATAGGAAGACGTACTCGATGATAGTGCAATACTTGGTCTTGAATCTGAAGGAAGGTACTTAAGACTTGGTCGACTCCGCTAAGAAGAAGAAATCATATTGATTTCGTAGACAAAGAACGCTTGAGAAATGAATCGGGTTATCTCGATGACCGCAACGATAGTGAGATACACACGAGTTCGGTTTTAAATCGAAGTTAGCAAAACGATCAGCAAATCGAAACTATCACGAGTAGCTTGTCCGACTTCGCTAATCGCTAAGCTTGGTTGAAATGTACGTGTTCGGGGGACGCCTTGAATACGTGCACAATCCAAACTCAGCGATATGATGAACTCGAATGCAGCTGCAAGTGGGTGTTGCGATGCGCATGAATGAATGAGTGAGTTGCCTCAGCCTACGACTCTCGCGTTTAATAAATTTTTACGCACCCTGTGCAACCATTATAGTCCCATGACACAACAAAATAGCAACCAAGTCGAAGAAACATGACGATTGAATAAGTACCATTAAGTCTAAAATGAATGAACAGTCGTTCCATAAAATTCAACAAACATATGCAACGCAAAAGTTGGAAGAATAACCGAGTATAGTTTGATGCCATCGAACGATAAAGCCATTCGATAAGAAATTGTCTAAGATGCACACACGACATGAGTTAAGAAACGATAGGATGACCCGCACTCAGGAAGTCTCGAGGACGAGACTTGTTTTGAGTGGTGTATTATGTAATGACCCGCTCCACCCTAGCGGAACGCCGATTCAAAATGGCAAGTGCAACGACTCAAACGAGCCGTCGACCCGAAGAGTTGGCATCGACCTGATAAAGAATCGATGCAAGGCTTATATTGACCCGTCAAGATGAATCCAGACTTAGACTTTCAAAGGTGCGATCGGAGTATCGCTCGGCCGATGCAAACATCGCTAAGGTAGGTGGCTCCGATGAACCCGTCTTTGCTTAGCCTAGACACATAACAATACGGACACTATTGCTAGAATTGCTAGGCGATAACCCCGCGCATGCTAATAAATGACTCAACGCACCTAGCTAAGGGAATAATACCATCTTGTATGCTTGTATAGAATATGGAAAGGAACTTGGAAAATATGAACTCTCGCACTGTGCTCCATGTTCGTGCTAAGGCACAAGCTTACGTTCAAGTCCCTTATGCATTCAGCAATAAAACAATGAATGGTTTACAACAATGAAATGGGAAGACTATCAACATAGTCATTCTGAGTAGAGTATAGCAACATTGAAAGACTATGGGACCGATGGGTCGCCAAGGCGACTCCCGCACTGGAAGTTACGAAATGCATGAATGAATGAATGAATGAAAACAAAATTGAATCAATGAACGAATGGACAAGTGAAATAAAGAAAAGAAAGAAATGAATAAAAGATAAGGAGGAAAGGAATGGTTAGCGATAGGTATGACGGGCACGTGCAACGGGGCACACTACCCGCGCTGCACGGACGCCAACCTGGTCGATAATGTATTATGGCTAAGGGTTAGCCTACAGCTCAGAGACAGCCGTTAAGTTAAAATGACAAATAAAATAAAATGGTCGTGGACACCTCCATCGTATACGGAGGAGAGGAGAAATAAGGGTATTTCTAGCGGTACGGTCAAAGTGTGAAGGACGTGTCGGTCCGGACAGAAATCAAAATTTGGCTTACTGTACAGGCCTGAGTGCTGGCTTGGCCACCAGGGGACGTAAGGCCGGGTATTTCAAAAGACTATCAGGGTGTACCAAGCCGCACGCCATGATAGGTAAGAAATTACCAAGAGGAAGACATGTCCAAATTGGCTTGTGATGCCAACGACCGATGCATATAGATTAAGTGGGCTTTGCTGGTGGCAATCCATATGCAAGTCCTTGCATTGAAATCAAAGTAGTCTAAGTTAACTAAATGAATTACCTTCTGAACAGGCTTGAATATAACACACCAGATAATCGAGAGTACTTCGGCAAAGGAGTTAGAAAATATGCCTACGACGTGCTAGGACCCGAGGTAGGGACACGCCCTTGACATTAAAAGTTCAAATGAATCACATTAAGTTATTTCCTATGAATTGTTGACTAACTTGGTTTACTTTGGACAGGGAAGGCCGGACAGTAAGTATGGGTAAGTCGTGCATGTATTTCCATACAACACATTGAATTTGGCAACACGAGATAGGTTATGAAATATGCATGAAACTGATCCTAAGGCAAGATTAGAAAGAAAATGAATGATAGACGGTGTACGAAAGTAAATAGAATGTGTTTGGTAATTATAGCATTATGGGCGAGCTAGCCTCCCCACCAGTGCATAACAATGTACTGATAACCCCACAGTCTGCTTGTAGGATGCAGGAGACGTCGTCGGGTGCGAAGCTTTCCTCAAACGTACTAAGGCGCAGAGCTATCTCTGGAGCCTTGGAGTGTTACAAGGAGCTGGAGCTCCATATACAGGACATAATGTATCGAAACATCGCCATGAATCATTCCATCTTGTAAGCCACTTGGCACGCCTTTTATGTTTCAGAGATAGAGAGCTTGAGCGATTTGTAATATCGGCCTAGCGCCGCTTGTAAACTTCTTGAATATCAATAAAGAGTTGAATTCGCTTCAATTTGTGTTCATTTACTTTCCGCTGCAAATGGGGACACTCTGTGCGACTCTGTGGCTTATCTCAAATCGGCCGTTTCTGGACATAGCCTTGCACGGGCACAACCTAGGCCCGTGCAGCATCACACCTTAGCGAGGACGATCGCTCCTGCGGGAGCGGGGTATGACATTAGCAACCCCCACTGAGTACCTACGACTCTGTATACGAAGACTGAGAGCAGGGCAGCGTTAGGACACCCTGTGTGTGAGCACAGATTTCATAAGGACTATCCTCTATACAGTAGCATGGTCGACCAAGAAAGGAAGAAGTTTGGTATCAGTCGAGTATAGATGAATCAGAGTGCGCCACCATACAAGACAAAGTCTGCCACGGAGACATATGCTCGAAATGGGATGGCAAGCGTCAGTCTGAATAAAAGGTTCAATCCCATGTGGGTGGATAGGAGATATCCAACTATGGTATCATAAGATGCAGCTGAGATGTGTAGCAGTAGTGTGGAACATGAGATTCAAACCCAAGAAGCGAGTCTCATGTTTCCAGGTTCAGTAGGACACTAGGCAATATGTGTTTGAAGTAATTCAACTTTGAAACGTATCTGTTAATATCCGATTTGAAGTTCTTTATTATAAATAATTAGTGCATAGGAGGGACTCTCTATTTAATAGGAGTAGAGGACCAGCCTAGGTCGAGTAGAGATCTGTATTTGTGTATCAAGGGTGGGAATGTAGGACTATGTATCCTTGCCTAAGGCTCGAGTATCAAAGGAAGGACAAGATGTATACCCTTGAGTGCAGGTTGGATAACTGAGATACTCATGTATCAGTTAACATGAGAAGCTCATGTATCAGTTATCATGAAGTACAATAGTTAGCACTCACGGCAGCAAGAAGACACATAGATATTAAGAAATGGTGATCTTAGTTACCTATGATACATATTCTTGGGCATACAAAGGTGAGAACATGAGTTTAGTATTAGAATATCAACTGGATGGCATTGAAACATTCATACAGGTAAGTAGCAGTAGGGTTCATGTTTAATCTGATTTTGACATTAGCTACCTTATGTTTCATGAAGAGTGTCAAGAGGAATTGGCTTCCTGTGTAATGTGGGTTAGGGATTAAGAAACCTGCAAGAACATGGGTTACAAATTTTTAGCGTAGAATAGGCTAGAGGTATATGTATTTAACAAGGTATAGGGGATATAGACCTAATATACAGGACATAGGGGTGTCCAATTGGCAAAAGGTACAGATTTGGCATGAGACACACGGCAGCAGAGATATAAGCTCAGTAAGCAAACAAGTCAAGTAGTTAACAAAGGAATACATGTACATTATCCAGGGAAGTAGCATCTTAGAGGCAGGAGATGCATCTAGGAAATTAGACAAAGAGCATGAAGAAAGGTTTTCTACAGGGGTCAGCATCATACATATAGTTAGGAGTTGAGTAGGCAAACATATAGGTAGATAGAATCAAACTAGGAAATGGGGGTACTAAGTATGCTTAGCGATATCTCTAGATAGTTTTACCTAGAAGGGGTTACAAGACAGAATGTAAAAGCCTAATAACAAATAGATCACTTCCATATTACATCTATTAATCCTTTGTGATTTTATAAATAGGTTAATTGGACTTTGACTCGATGCTCAAGCCATGCCAACAGCTCAGGACCACATGCAAGTATACCTTGCCTTCCTTTACAGCTTTATTTACATGCTTATTTCTTTCATTATCTATATTTTACTAGTTGATTATTGACATGTGTTTTGCTCACATCATGCATACTAGTTGATATATAGTCCTTGCTCATAGTTAGCCTTGTAGTTCATATTGGACCTGTTTTTCCATGTACCTTGACTGAGTCGTATCGTGTCATCACATGTACCTTGACTGAGTCGTGCCGTGTTGTAGAACGAGTGCGTCATAATTGAACTGCTATTTTTTTGCTTCGATTTTCTCAACCAGCAAGTCCATATTCGGGGCGAGGGTGATTGTCGTGAACTAACCTACGAGTCCACACTCGGGGCGAGGGTTAGTGATTTGTTCAAACCTACGAGTCCACACTCGGGGTGAGGGTTTGGTATCCGTTGATCTCTTGTTCACTTGCTTTTTCCAGCAGTTCATTTATGCGTAGTTGTTCTCGTATCCATACTCATAGTTACTTGTCATATTCTGTCCTTTTCCTGCTTAATTTTGTGCATGATAAACTATTAGATAGGCATGTTTTATGTATCTTGCTAGTCTCCTGAGGACCTGATGATCTCTTCATGTAGTGGATTGCACAGAGTAGTTAGCGGATCATGTTGGTAGTTGATCACATATGCGTGATTCAGGTATTGTTAGTGATATTCATTTTGTTATCCTCTCGTACCTTATGTTCCTTATCATGACATACTCTACTTGTTAGTTTAGTTTATAGACTCTTATTCTTTTTGTGGAGTCTAATCGGACATATATGCTAGTGGGTTGCAGACCACGACCCATAGTGTTCATTCATGTGTTATATTCTTATTGTGGATTGAGATATAGATTAGCCTTGCCATGATTTGGCGTGATATGATAGTCTAGACAACATTTACGTATTCGAGGTGGGCTGGAGTCTGCTTGATAAGTAGCTGGCTTGCTCACGAGCTCGCGTCCGAAAAGCAGATGCGGGTTATAACAAGTTTTTTGGTGGCCCATGCAGGTCAGAAAATATCGTATCGGTTACGTAACTGTACTAATATGAGCCTGCGACTATGACTAAATGTTAGAAATCTCAATCCACACTGCCTTGAAAATTCTTCTAGAAATTTCTCTACATCCTTGAAATTTCATATTGTTCTCGATTATTCTTCCTTGCCTTCCGAACCATTGATTTTCGTCTTTTCCTATTTCGGGGTGACGAACGATCGTGTTGTCTAGAATTTATCAAAAATTCTTAAAGTTATAGCATAATATTGCTTGATTATTTAATTTTTGGTTGTTTGATAGATATGTGGGGATTATATATGGCATATGTCTTAGATATCTATGGATAATGACTCTAGCAACTAGATGGAAGGTTATAAAGTTTTAATGACATACCTTTGAGGGAGTAGCGCGACCAAAGGTGGGTAGAAGTCCTCAAGGTTTCGTAGTTACAAATGGCTAGGAGAAGGATATAAACTATTTTGAGGAATTAAAATTTAAGGATATTAAGGTAAAAGTATACTTTCTTTTGAATTTTAAGGAATAATTATGAATTAGAATTTCGAGGACGAAATTATTTTTTAGGAGGGTAGATTTGTGAGCCTTGGACCCAAATTTTTTAATTTTTTATTTAATATTATTAATAATATTAATGTGACTACTATTGACTGTCACCATTAATTGTGTATATATATACATATATCTAAGTATATTACATAGGCCAAGTACTAAGGGGAGGACCCATATACCAAAAACTAGTTGAGGGAGGGGTTATGTACTAAAACACCAAATTCAAATTCACCAATTTGATTTCCCCTGTTGTGGCCGAACACTCAAAGCCCTTCTCGTATCCAATTCGAATCCAATTCAAATTGGATTTCCTCTCATCTTCATAGGAAGTAGCATCAATCTATAATCTAGTATATATAGGTATGAGAGAGCTTAGCCGAACCTCCTCTTCCTCAAACCCTAAAGTTTCAATCTTCTCTTAGGCGTTCTCAGGATCAGGAAGGTCTACTTTTGAACTACTACAGGTAATCCTTCACCCTTCGTCCAAGATTAGTTAATTCATAAATTTGGGTTTTAGTTGATGTTGTCTTCAACTGTAGTATAGGTAATTGTGTTTATGTCTAGGAGAACTAGATTAATTTGAGATTAAGTAATAATGGGTAGAGTGTCGAGGCTACTGGTGTAAGAATTGATACTTGATATAAGAATTAATACTTGGTATCGGATTTGATACTTTGTATCAGATTGCATCCGATACCAGATTGACACTTTGTATCAGATCACATTTTATATGTCATTTACACCAATGTGCAGCAGATACTTTGTCTAAGACTGTATGTCTGCATATGGGTGTGATCGAATACAGAGGTAGGAACGAGTTTAAAACCAAATGATGAAGGTGTCTCAAGTAGTCCTAGGTGTCTTAGATAAGGAAATCATATAGGTATAGGTAAGAATTTGGGGGACAGTAGTGATATACTCTTTTGGTAAATGCATTATGTACGAGTTACTCTAGTATAGGCATGTATGCAGATGGATTATACGTTAGGTGTGTGTCAGGCTCTGATACAAGATGAGTATCAGAGCCTGTGTGTGTGTGTGTACTGATTTTAGAAGATCGGTTTGGGTATCAGTCGTGGCATGTACAGTTGTGTATTTAGTGTCAGATTGATACATGGTATCAAATCCTCCCATGTTTGATCAGATGGCCAGTAGCAGATTCATATCCTTATAGCCAAGTACCAAATCCTTATTGATTAGCAACCCCTACTGAGTACCTACGACTCTGTATACGAAGACTAAGAGCGGGGCAGCGTTAGGACACCCTGTATCTGAGCACAGATTTCACGAGGACTATCATCTATACAGTAGCATTGTCGAATAACAAAGGGAAAGGTTTGGTATCAGTCGAGTATAGATGAATCAGAGTGCACCACCATACAAGGCAAAGTCTGCCACAGAGACATATGCTCGAAATGGGATGGCAAGCGTCAGTCTGAATAAAGGGTTCAATCCCATGTGGGTGGATAGGAAATGTCCAACTATGGTATCAAAAGATGCATCTCAGCTGAGATGTGTAGCAGTAGTGTGGAACATGAGATTCAAACCAAAGAGGAGAGTCTCCTGTGTCCAGGTTCAGTAGGACACTAGGCCATATGTGTTTGAAGTAATGCTACTTTGAAACATATCTGTTAATATCCGATTTCAAGTTCTGTATTATAAAGTATAAGTGCATAGCAGGGAATCACTATTTACTGGGAGTAGAGGACCAGCCTAGGTCGAGTAGAGCTCTGTATTTGCGTATCCGAGTGTAAAGTGTAGGTACATTGGTAACGACATAGGCGTATCTGAGATACCAACATGATATCAGACGAAAGGGATATCAGAGTGTACCCATAGAGGGCTCTCTATATTACATTAGTCGAGGTATCGTATTCCTGTGTTAGTAAGATATCAATTAAGGGTGGGAATGTAGGACAATGTATCCTTGCCTAAGGCTCGAGTATCAAAGGAAGGACAAGATGTATACCCTTGAGTGCAGGTTGGATAACTGAGATACTCATGTATTAGTTAACATGAGAAGCTTATGTATCAGTTATCATGAAGTACAATAATTAGCACTCACGCCAACAAGAAGACACATAGATATTAAGAAATGATGAACTTAGTTACCTATGATACATATTCTTGGGCATACAAAGGTGAGAACATGAGTTTAGTATTAGAATATCTACTGGGTGGCATTGAAACATTCATATAGGTAAGTAGCAGTAGGGTTCCTGTTTAATCTGATTTTGACATTAGCTACCTTATGTTCCATGAAGAGTGTCAAGAGGAATTGGCTTCCTGTGTAATGAGGGTTAGGGATTAAGAAACCTGTAAGAACATGGGTTACAAATTGTTAGCATAGAATAGGCTAGAGGTATATGTATTTAACAGGGTATAGGGGATATGGACCTAATATACAGGGCATATGGGTGTCCAATTGGAAAAAGGTACAGATTTGGCGTGAGACACACGGCAGCAGGGATATAAGCTCAGTAAGCAAACAAGTCAAGTAGTTAACAAAGGAATACATGTACATTACCCAGGGAAGTAGCCGCTTAGAGGCAGAACATGCATCTAGGAAATTAGATAAAGAGCATGAAGAAAGGTTTTCTACAGGGGTCAGCATCATACATATAGTTAGGAGTTGAGTTGGCAAATATTATAGGTAGATAGAATCAAACTGGGAAATGGGGGTACCAAGTATGCTTAGCGATATCTCTAGATAGTTTTACCTAGAAGGGGTTACAAGGCAGAATGTAGAAGCCTAATAACAAATAGATAACTTCCATATTATATCTATTAATCCTTTGTGATTTCATAAATAGGTTAATTGGACTTTGACACGGTGCTCAACCCATGCCAATAGCTCAGGACCACAGGCAAGTATACCTTGCCTTCCTCTATAGCTTTATTTATATGCTTATTTCTCTCATTATCTATGTTTTACTAGTTGATTATTGACATGTGTTTTGCTCACGTCATGCATACTAGTTGATATATAGTCCTTGCTCATAGTTAGCCTTGTAGTTCATATTGGACCTGTTCTCCTATGTACCTTGACTGAGTCATATCATGTCGTCATATGTACCTTGACTGAGTCGTGTCGTATTGTAGGACGAGTGCGTCATAATTGAACTGCTATTTCCTTGCTTCGATTTTCTCAACCTGCGAGTCCATATTCGGGGTGAGGGTGATTGTCGTGAACTAACCTGCGAGTCCACACTCGGGGCGAGGGTTTGGTATCCGTTGATCTCTTGTTCATTTGCTTTTTTTAGCAATTCATTTATGCGTAGTTGTTCTCGTATCTATGTTCTTAGTTACTTGTCATGTTTTGTCCTTTTCCTGCTTTTTTCTATGCATGATAAACTGTTAGATAGGCATGTTTTATGTATCTTGCTAGTCCCCTGAGGACCTGATGATCTCTTCAGGTAGTGGATTGCACGGAGTAGTTCGCGGATCATGTTGGTAGTTGATCACGTCTGCATGATTCAGGTATTGGTGATATTCATTTTGTTATCCTCTCGTGCCTTATGTTCCTTATTATGACATACTCTACTTGTTAGTTTAGTTTATAGACTCTTGTTCTTTCTGTGGAGTCTAATCGGATATGTATGCTAGTGGGCTGCAGACCACGACCCATAGTGTTTATTTATGTTTTATATTCTTATTGTGGATTGAGATATAGATTAGCCTTGCCATGATTTAGCATGATACCATAGTCTAGTCAGCGTTTACGTATTCGAGGTGGACTGGAGTCCGTTCGATACGTAGTTGGCATGCTCACGAGCTCGCGTCCGAAAAGCGAGTGCGGGTCGTGACAACTCATGCCCACTGCTAGCTATTCATATTGAGTCTAATACCTTATTGTCTGCACTCACTTTATGTTGCTGTCCTAGCCATTCCCTATAGAGCAGTCCATCATTGCTTCTTTGTATCAGTTTATATGTTAATACCCATTTATCTTGTTTTGGTTGCCCTGCATAATTAGATATATAGTTCAGTCATCTGGTGTTAACTACATTTCATTAGTCCACTACTCTATGAGTATCAGATATATTTTGATCTGCCATACATGTTCATTTTCCTATACTATTTAGATTATCTTTCCTCATTAGTGTATAGGCTTGTGTCTCTGATAATGAAATCCTCATGATATCTGGCTGTCCACAATTGTTATACCATTAGTTTCACTCATTTATTGATTCAGTCATATGCATCCTTAGGTATCAGTCCCATTGGTTCAGACCACAAGACATTAGATGTGTCCATATCCTACTTTTGTATAGGCTTTGTTCTGCCATTATTTGTTCTGTCTTCTGTTAATGAGTAGTCAAGCATTCATGTTAGGTTCAGACCACATTACCTTATGCTCAGTCAATTTTATAGAGCTAATGTTGTCACGTCCCGATTCGAAATCACCCGAATCTTTGTCCTCGTAAGGGGCGAGATGCCGTACGAGCCTGGAGTTGCGCTCGTGCAAGGCATGATGACAAGTTCTCAAATGGTTATTTTTTGAGTTGATATTCACAACGAAAGGAAAACAGAGTATACGAAACAAATCTTTTTATTAATATTCGAAATCAGATTACAAAGGCTTTCGATAGCCCAACAGAATTTGCCAGATTGGCTACAACACTCAAGTTCTCTCTTACCCACAAAGGATTTCACCGTTCCATACATACATCCAAGTTTGCAACGAACTTTTCCATACGCATCGACTCGTTCTCCGATTTTGTCGCATCCCGCTATACTTCGATCGCGTAACTGAGTTACCGATTATCCAATATCGAACCCTCAAGTCATACGATCTCGCCCTCTACGTTTCGCGTGTTTTCAGTCGTACCCAAATGAGTTTTGCCATAATGTAACCAACTATTTCTTAGGCACGATTACTCGCGTCAACCAACTTTCTTACCGAAGTCACACATCGTGCGATTCGATTACAACTCGCATCGCCCAGCATTTCTATCGAAATTGCAAGTCGTATGATTCAATTTCACTTCGCATTGGCTAACATTTCTATCGAAATCGCAAGTCGTGCAATTGGATTATAATTTGTACCACCCAACATTTTCATCGAGCTCGCAAGTCGTGCGGTTCGATTTTAACGTTTCGAGTTTCCTATCCCGTCGATCCGATTGTTGCCTCAAGGCATAATCATTTCGCTAGATCCCGTCATTCGGCCGACACATAAATTTTCAATCGATGCATCATTCAATGTTACAAGTCACGCCTTACCGTTCTAACCGATCATCGAAGAACACTTGCATCAACATGCCGTCGTACAAATTTTTCAATCGAGTCTCGGTGCTATCCCGTCCGTTGCGGACAAACCTTCTGCAATTCTCACAATACGTCGATGCAAATTCATCGCACAAGTGGTATTGCATATACCCCTCGGAATCGATCCATTCGTTGCATCGGTAGTATGCCATATACCACCCAGAAATCAAGTTACTTCCGTCGCAACGTACTCTTTACGAACCAACGATCTCTTCCGACTCACGATTTCCGCAGTGATCGCGCTTGATCACAACCGTAACTTTGATTAAATCAAACCCAAAATAACTCGGCAAACGTTTTCATTTGCCAACGCATGCTCGGTGTGCAATCGAACCGATTTTCGTTTCTCGATTTATAACGTTTGTTTTCTTCCGTTGCACCTTGTGCAAAATTCATTCTCGATATCCGTAGCACTTCGTGCAGCGATTACTTTGATACGCGTTGCACCACGTGCAATAATTCTACTTTCGACATACGTTGCACCACGTGCAACGTGCAATATTTTATTTTTGACATTTCAAAGTCAATGCTCAAATCCGTTTCAACACATTCAATATTGACTTATCGCTTTTCATCGCAACGTACATTCGAAATCGATATGTGAATCCGTTCGACACATTCCATACCAACTTTTATTTTCTTTTCAACGCATCGTTTACAATCAACGCGTGGCAATTGCTGCAGCAACATTCCACGACTTTCATTGTATCGATGCAACCAACATTTCTCGTATCGTTCGTTGCAACCAACGAATATCTCGAATTACAATTCCCGACGTGTTGTATCCGCGACAACAAATCCTTGAATTCACATCTCGCAACTTGTTGCACTTGTAGCAACAAACCTTTTCCGACTTTTTCTTACGAACACCATGTAATTTCCAAACAATACGCGACAAAATTACATGATTTGTATTAGACTTATTGTATGGAACATCCAGTACGGCATCGAGTAGAGTCAAGAGTGATTTCGATTGGTGGTGGGCAACTTTTAAAATTTGTAATGAAGCAAGCGTCCTGAGGAAATTGAGCCTAGAGCTCTGATACCAATTTGTCACGCCCCGATCTGGAATCACCCGAATCTTCGTCCTCGCATGGGGCGTGATGCCGTACGAGCCTGGAGTTGCGCTCGTGCAAGGCAAGATGACAAGTTCTCAAATGGTTATCTTTTGAGTTGATATTCACAACGAAAGGAAAACAGAGTATACGAAACAAATCTCTTTATTAATATTCGAAATCAGATTACAAAGGCTTTCGGTAGCCCAACGGAATTTGCCAGATTGGCTACAACACTCAAGTTCTCTCTTGCCCACAAAGGATTTCACCGTTTCATACATCATGCCTTCTATATCTCGGCCGCATCAATCCTGCCGCGAGTTCGAGCGTCAATGCGATCGCACGCTTCAATACGCTTCGGCATTCCAAGCCTCAACGCGTTCAAGCAACGCTTCGCCGCGAGCCATCCATTCCCTGTACCCTGCATGAAGCTGGTGGAGGATCAGTACGTTCGTCCTCGCATGTACTGAAGCAAAGATCTTCTTTTCAAACCGACATTGTAATATTTATGTTGAATCATGCAACTTAGCTTATGATCTTGCTATGTTCTCCTTAGGGTCAATTTTATGGCATATTCGAAAGCATAAAGCATGTTATCATAGCAGCATGTTATCAAATTGAATAGGCAAGCAAGCATTCTCGTGTTTGATTCGTGGCGTAACTTAGCAATATCGACGCACCCGCCCTTGCAACCGACGCAAGGGGAATACGCCTATCCGTTTTCCCTGTCATGTTATAAGCGCCCTCTATTCAGAATCCGTCCATACAGGATATACGTATACCTTGCACTTCCAAACCCATCGTCCTTAACTATATGAAGGTCACTAGCTTTTTGGGCTAGAATGGACTTATATTTATCGAATCGAAACATAAGACGATGTTAACTCCGTGCGGTTGCTAACCAACATCAGAGCCACCGAAATAATCGCAGCAAGTGGCTTATCACATTCACCAGACGGTCGCTACCCATCTAAATGAAGTGCACCAACAATACCGTAAACGAATCCCTCCTAGGTCGAACGGTCCCAGCGCCCTGGCGCGCCACCTTCGAGGGAATACCCATGCACGGGCTTTTATATCTTTAAGTCCATTTGACCATGCAATGAATCTTATCTTTTATACAACCAAGCAAGTTTGCTTATCTCTATTTCATTTGGCACAACGCCCGAATGTTCTTAACGAATGCTCGAAGGCCGCGAACATTTCGAAGGGCACCATGCCGTATTACCGTCTCGTATTTCTTCCGTTAACTTTCTATGTTCTTACGTCTCATACTTCGTTTCAATGTTTCAATGACATCATGCCTCAACTCAATGCTCGTCAGCCGAATGACCCGAAGGTCCCGAACACCTTTCGAGGCATTATGTCATATCCGACAGTTCTGCCACATTCATGCCACAACTGTATCCTTTCGTAACGAAGCCATCTTTTAGTATCTCGTGCACGCAGGCACGTTTCGACCATATTTTCGATGTTCTATGACTTAGCATTCAATGTCCGTGGCTTACGCACTAGGGCGCTCGCCTATTGTCTTTCAATGTTCTAGCTGTTCTAACTCGTACACGAAGGCACGGTATGGTTCGTGCACTAAGGCACTCGCCGAGTATAGTTATCCCATGTTCTTGCGGCTTGCGCACCGAGGCGCTCGCCTTAGCGATATCCAATGTTCCATAGCGACTCGTACATCTGCCGTACGATTCATTTCAATTATTCTACTTAGTGTTCGACACGCACTACGTTTATCTCTCTATCGAGCCACGCCCGTGGCGTTGATAGGCTAACTCAGCATACAATGATATATTTGACTTATCGAATGAAGGAGTAAAAAGAAGTCAATCCTTCCACCTTGAGTCGATACGCCTTCGTCGTTTCGCCGAGCCGATGCGGCTCGATTTTATAACTTTGTCGCACGGCCACTCTCCTGACTTAGCCATTCGAGCACTTCGTGCTTATTGAATTATACGTCCGATTTGGGCTTACCGTGCCAACGCTTCCGTCCGTCGCAAGGCGACAATTTGCTTTCGCGGACCCCTTACTGAATAAGGCAAAAGATCGACCTCTAACATTTTAGCATAAATGTATAGCCTGTACATGAAACCAACTAAAATCAATACTTGCATCGATTCGGACTTGCGCCTTGGTCGATTCGATTTCTTAGAATCTTTGAGCCATCTCAACGCACTTATCCTTCGAGGCAACGCGGCGCTTCGCATCGATACGTAATCGGGTCAACGCAACTCTTCGAGTCAACGACTCAGCATAATGCACCGTGCGGAGCGGGGCATTACAAATGTCCTGCCCTGATACTTAGGTAGTATCTGCTTATCTGGTTTAGGTATTCATATACTATCTATACCTAAAGTTAGCCCACATCAATTGGTGTCTGTTCTTTTTATTAGAATAGTAGACCCTTGCATTGCCCTACACATTTTAGACTTGATGCTCAATCTCTTCTACCTCATATGTGTAGCCCACTCCGAATGTATGCATGTTTCGATAAATACTTAGTATCAGTTATGTCCTTTCCCTTTATGTCCAAGTAATGTCTTACATCACTCCATAAGGTTTTGTTCATCCCACTAACATATGTCATGTTCCCCACATTATATTTTGGTTTGATTTCCAGTTTAAGACCAGTCTAATGCATTATATTGGTTCAGTCTCCATATACACCTATGTTTTGTCCTTAAAATCCTGTACAAATACTTAGGTATATGTCATACATAATTGATCTGCCCTTTTGAAGTTCAATTTTGGACTAACTCTTAGACCCTATCTGCCCAATTCAAACCCAGATACACCCTATAGCTTAATATAGTGATGTATATATATATTGATATGATAGAATCTAGGTTTTGAGTGTGGTTGATACCACTTTAGCCTAGGGCTTTATAGTTCAATTGACAAAAAACCCTAGACTAGACTAAATGAGATTAGGTTGACCTAGTTGACTAGTATTGACCAAATTTGACTTCATTGACTTATAATATGGCCTAGCAACATGTAGAAGTCATATTTTAATCAATTGTTTAATTTAGAACACTCAGTAACCTATAATTCATATCATAGGTCTCTGTGACTCCAGTTCGGACACAGATACACACCCATTGCTCAGGATATCAGGCGAGTACATTCTCTATTAGTATTCATTCATGATATATCTATATTGCCTGCTCTAGACTACTTTACTTGATGCTGACACATTATTATCATGGACCAGTACTCTATGGATCTTGTCGTACGATGTTATCCCCTTATCGGGTACATAGGGTATTCTACGTTCATGCACTACTAAAATACAGTAAATTAGTGATGACCATATCCGTCGACAAATCGACTTAGTGACGGCTAACCGATGGAATTTGGCTGAAAAAATCCGTCAGGAAATAGCCCGTCGCTAAACAAGTCCTTCGCTAAGCTGTCGCCATTCGACTGCTTAGCGACGGATTGTCGTCATCAAGAATCGTACATTTAGCAACGGCTAGCCGACGGATTTCTGTCAAATCAATTATCAGAAAGTTTTTTATACTACTTTTTAGCGACGGACAAGTTCGTCGGTAGTATATCGGTAACTGCGTATCAGAGAGTTTTTGATACGCAAAATTTGTCGCCAATTCGTCGCTAGCCATAGCTAATACTAGACGGGAGAACGACGGTTTAGCGACGAAATATCCGTCGCTTAGGTTCTGGAAATCTTTATATTTCCAGAACCTTGTCGACGGATAATCCGTCGCTAATCCGTCGACATCCGTCGCTAACTGGAAATTCTCCAGTTAGCGACGGAATATTTCGTCGCTCAGCCGTCGCCTACCGTTGCTAGGTAGTCGCAAATCAGTCGCTAACTGAAAATTTTTTTAAAAAAATTTCCATAAAACACAACATTCCATGTTCGTACAACATCCGAAACATCGAAACATCACAATATGCATCACACCTCACACAAACCAACAAACCAATATACATCACACACCAATATACAAATATCTATCACAAATACATCACACAAACCAACATACATTAATGAGACCCGGAGCAACCCTCCGTTGAACTTCTATTTAATAAAAGTCTAGGTAATAGCATCCAAAAACATCCAAGTCTATAAAATAACCATGTCTAGAAAATAAAAAACATCAAGAGTTGTAAGACCATCCAAGTAGAACCCAGAAATAAGTCTACCAGAAACAAATCCGGTCAAAAATCATATCGTATATATCTATTGTCCTCTACATAAGCGCAAAGAGATCTCCCTTCTCAGCCACTGCACATAAGTAGGATCCACGCCAGCAAGATCAATATCCAGAGAAGATGGATGACTGGAATTCCCGGTGCAACTGCCCTCTGGTGCCACCTCCTCCTTTACGGCTATCTCGGCTTTAGGAATCACTTCCTCCTTAATAGTAGGAGGAAGTTCTTCCTTGACCGTCATCTCTGCAGTAGGTACTACTACCGACTCAGCAGCAGGAGGAAGCACTACCTCCTCAGCAGCAGGAGGTGCCACTACCTCCTCAGCAGCCATCTGTGTCTCTCTCAAGCGACGTCCTCGGGTCATGGGTGTCATCTGGTAATATTGATGGAAACATGGAGATTAATTAGGGATTAAACAAAATGACAGTATTATACGTGTAATGTGGAAGATTCATTGTTGTATGAAAATGATCGTATTAGATGTCCTCCATGTCTTCATCTTCCTCTTCCTCCTTATTTTTGATTTCATCTATTTTGTTTTCCTCTTCGGATACTTCAACCCCTTCTACATGATTAGATGTATAATATGGAACTTGTAACCACCTCCAATGGTGAATGACCCTCCAACGGTCAATGACCCTCAGCAGTATTGCCTTAAACTTGAAGCCATTAACGACATAGCCTGACAGTACGGAATGAGTCTCACAACCAGGATATAGAGGAGTATCTGCATCTTGAAACCTATCATAGAACTCCTTCTCTTCGGGATTAGGATCATCCGGATCAAAATTAGGCCCTGCCGTATCGTACACCATATCCTGTCTTTCCGCATATAGTTCACCTTACGATGACCACAGGCCGCAATCACGTACGAAATCCTTACGGGCCAAATGATCTCTCACAGTCACCACTTCTTTGTAACGTCTATTACGATAATTACCACATGGCACGATCAACGAAGTAACAATCCATCGTAGATTGGATGTAAAAATTTGTATCGTAAGACAAAGTAAACAAAATTGTAATTAAAAATATATAGTCTAATACCGACCCCCCTCTACTTCGTCGCTCTACTTTCCCTACTTCTCAAGAAGGCCCCCTCTTTGACCCCCCCTCTACTTTCTTGCTTCTCATTCGACTCTCTCAGCCTCCTATTCTGCAGGGGGATATGAAATAACCATAGTGGATGTATTGTTACTCGTGCTCCCATCAGGATAAATCTGACCCCTTCTCCTGTTCCCACCTACATGTATCGGATATTTTAAGAAGTGAACATCTTTCTTCGTAGTGGGGTCGGGAGAAAGAATGGGAAAGACGATTTCACTAAATTTAATTTTCAATACTTACCTATTTACTACTAAGATATCTTATATATATCCTTCTAGGATACTCACTCTATACCAAGGTTCGCAGTATCGGCAAGGTTCTAAACGGCAGTAGGCGGTAGGCGGGTATACGGCAGAGAGAGTCCGCCTACCGCCTAGATATTGCCTAGACGCCGTCTAAGCGATTAATACCGATACTCATAGTAATAGTCCGATACCGACCCCCATCTATTTCGTCTCTCTACTTTCCTGCTTCTCAAGAAGGCCCCCTCTCTGACCCCCCCTCTACTTTTCTGCTTCTCATTCGACTCTTTCAGCCTTCAATTCCGCAGGGGGGATATGAAATAACAATAGTGGATGTATTGTTACTCTTGCTCCCATCAGGATAAATCTGACCCCTTCTTCTGTTCCCACCTACATATATCGGATATTTTAAGAAGTGAACGTCTTTCTTCGTAGTGGGGTCGGAGGAAAGAATGGAAAAGATGATTTCACTAAATTTAATTTTCAACACTTACCTAGCTACTACTAAGATATCTTATATATATCCTTCTAAGATACTCACTCTATACCAAGGTTTGCAGTATCGGCAAGGTTCTAAACGGCGGTAGGCATGTGCACGGTGGAGAGAGTCCGCCTACCATCTAGACACCGCCTAGACGCCTAAGCGATCAATACTGATACTCACAGAATTAGTCCGATAGAGATACCGATACCGATTCTTAAACTCATAGGAACCCTTCCATAGGTGGAATTGACTCGAATTGAACCAATAGGAACCTGAATTGAACCCTCATGACCCAAATTGAACTCTCATGATCCGAAATGAACCCATAGGAACCCATTCATAGGTGGAATTGACTCTCTAATGCTAGATCTAGGTGTTAGAAACCTTTAATTTGGTAGATCTAGGTTTTTACCATAATGAATGATAAATTATATGCTCAGTTTGTGTTATTTACGAATTTTGACCATCAAGTGTTCGATACGTGTTCCCAAATGAAATTTTTTGTCCAATTTGAGTTGTGATTGTGTTATTGTGTCCACAATTGGATATTGAGTGGTTGGGTCATGATACACCATAATGTGTTTTGGAGCCTATTTTGTGTCAATTTCTCAATATTATTCTAGATCTAATTGTTATATATATATATATATATATATATATATATATAATATATTACAACTTCATATATATGGTTTGGATATTGGTGTCATAATGGTGTTGGTGTAGGAATAGAGGGGTGTTTGATATTTGATATTTGTGATTGTGTTAGTGCATTAGTGTTGTGCTTAATAAGAGAAGTGTGTGTTATGTGTGAGAGTGTCATTTATGGGTGATGTTTATAGACATAAAAGTGTGGTATCAATTAAAATTTAGAGTACTTGGTATTAGTGTGTGTATAGATGGTGTGTGAGAGTGTTGAGCGTATGTGTGTATATACATATTAGTGTGTGTGTGCATACATGTGCATTGAGAATTGTAAGGGAGTTACTGTTGATAGGCTGCAGAACAACAGTATATATATAGCTAATTGTAGCTTATTGTGAGTTACTTGTGTGTGTGTGTGAGTGTGTGTGTGTGTGTGTGTGTGAGTGTGTGTGTGTGTGTGTGTGTGTGTGTGTGTGTGTGTGTGTGTGTGTGTGTGTATTAGAACCAGGTAAATAGTTTCTGGAATCGTCAATGCAACTTTGATTTGAAATGAATCAAAGAAGAGACCAAGGACGTAAAGCCGTGCTCTGATACCAATTTGTCACGCCCCGATTCGTAGAGTCATTTATTCACATAATTTATCTCATGGAATCGATCGTCCTTGCTTGGGCGTGATGCCGTACAAGTCTGGTGTTGCACTTGTGTCACACCCCGCTCCCGTAGGAGCGACCGTCCTCGCTAAGGTGTGATGCCGCACGAGCCTAGATTGTGCTCGTGCAAGGCGGGTTCCATAACGGCCGATTTCTGCGGCTGCGACGAGGTCGTCGCACAGAAGTCCCAAGCGGAGACATTGAATACGCAGCGGAAATTTAGAACAAACACAAGTTATTCAAAGAAGCTCTTTTATTGATATTGAAACAACGGTTACATTGGGGGCACAAGGCCAAGATTACAATCACTCAAATACACTCATTTCACATTTACAAGTCGTTCAGCTCTCTCTCATCTCTTGATACATATTCGTAGATCCAGCGGAAGCTTCGGAAGGCGATGTCCATACATTATGTCCCGTATAAGTCTTCGAATCCATGCGGCCGCACGCTTCGAATCGCCAAGGAACTCCGTGCCTCGATACAACCAAGCGAGCTCTGCGCCACGAGCTTCTACCTGTGCCTGCACATAGAAACTGTGTGGGTGTCAGTACTCAACTGTACTGATGGAGTGAGCTTCTCGCCCACCCATACAAAACCAACACGTTTATTTTACTTTGTGCAATATAAGCCCCCTTTACGATTGTCTTTCTAGTCTTGTCTTAGGATCGATTTTAGGACCGACGCTCGGCCTATATAGTGTCTTTAGACCATCTTCGTGCCTTGTACTGATAACGTACCCATACTTTGCCTCTAGACCTTTCTCGTGCTTGCATTGTCAACGTACCGACTCATACTTGTCTTTCGTACCATACTCTTAGACGTAACGACTCGGTCGTACAATAAACTCGATTCGTGCTTTAGTATCACTGAGGTAGTGCCTCCACGCTAAGTCTTACCTTACTCGTGTTATGACAACGCGACCGTACCTCGCATCTCGAGGCCGTACCCAGCAACTCGATGCAACTTAACCAAACTTGCCCTACGGCCCTTCCAGAACTTAACTTAAACGTATAACCCAACTTGTGGAACCGGTGTTGAGAACTCAAGCACGACGTCGTATCTTGTGCCGAAGCACGTGTCTTTACGTATAGCTGAATCGTAGGCTTTACAATACTTTGGGTGCAACCGAGCACACATTTCACCATTCAACGCATACCGTGCTTACACTTCCTTTGTTATGACCGACACCGTGCATGCGGATTCGCCGCTGCATGCCAAATATCTATATGAAAGGCCACTGGCATGACAAGCCATCGCGGACATAGCTCGGGTAGACGGCGGGTCCTTCAGCGCAGGTAGCGAGCCCCGTTGAAAGCCCCCGACTACCCACGCAATAAAAGCATGTGCTGCTATAACGTCTACCTCCTAGGACGACTGGGCCCGGTGCCCCGGCGTATAACCAGTCTAGGCAGAAATCCTTGTCGACAAGGTGTCCAATGACCACGCACCTACGAGACATCTAAACTTACGTAAATGCATGGCCTAATTTGTTGGTACGACTGAGACTATACTTAGCAACTCGTGCTCTGAACCACCCTTTACATTACGTGCATCGGGGCCGCGAGACTCCCAACCGAGGGACCGCCTCGAACTTCTTAATGTGGATAGGAACGCGAGACTCCCAACCGAGGGATCGCCTCGAAACACCTTAACGTGGATAGGAACGCGAGGCTCCCAACCGAGGGACCGCCTCGAAACACCTTAACGTGGATAGGGACGCGAGGCTCCCAACCGAGGGACCGCCTCGAAACACCTTAACGTAGATAGGAACGCGAGGCTCCCAACCAAGGGACCGCCTCGAACTTCTTTGAACTCGAGGAAACGACTACTACGTAGCCCTCCAACTTAACTTGAACTAAACGTGTTCCTTAAATGCCATGGACCGTGGCTAACTTTACATCGTGCCAACCGTGGCTCGTGCCTTTAACTGACTTACATTTTACGCGACGCTATCACCCAAGTCATACGTTATACGACGGCCCGTGAGATCGTGGGACTATTTGATTTGACAACCGCAGAATGAGCGGGACGGCAATTGGAATGACTTTAGGTCGACCAGCATAACTTTGCCTAACTTACTCAAGCCTACAACTTAACCCGAGGGACGAGCCAAGGCTATGCCAAGCCTTGCGCAGTGGAAACGTGCATGCTTTATCGAGCATTTATGTGGGCGACGCCTATGACTTAGGCTTAACTCCTCGTTTGTGTCGAATACCAACTTTTCCCTCTCCCAAGCCGCGGGACGAAGGATTGAGTGTCGTTTTAAAGCACGCTGAGCCGACTTCTATTGAGACCGTGGGACCATTTTCCATGTTCTAAGATATTCCGACGGGTCGGGATTATTCCCTTAGCTATGTGCGTTCGTAGCTTTTATATTAGCCTACTTGTGCAAGTTGAAAACAGATGAATTATTAAGTGAAGGCTGAGATGAGGCAAGTTCACCGAAACTACCCCACCTGAGCGATGTCTTCGAGTCGCCGTTGTAAGGCCAAGTCCGAATGCTGTCGGCGTTTCGATTCCTTCGATTGACTTCGCGGGACGGGGAACTACAATATATACCACTCAGAACAAGTCTCGTCCTCGAGACTTTCCTGAAAGTAAACCATCCTACCATTTATATGGCCAAGACTTAATCGTACACATTCCGCCTACGCATTTCTTCGATTCCGAGCCACGCTCGTGCGTATCGCTAACTTAGTCGTAAGGGCACACCAATTGATCAACCAACATTCAAACTCGTTTCAAATCAATGATCACATTACCGTCAACATGTCTTCGAAACTTACGATTTCAAAATCCTCGACACTTTCCCGTTCCTCAAGTCTCACTTGATTCAACGTATCACTTAGTTGGATCGTGCACATATTCCAGGCATCCCCAAAATACATGCATTTCAGCTAAGTCTCGTGATAGAGAATCCGCCATCACCACTCGAGTCGGATCGTGCACATATTCGGGCATCCCTGATATACGTACATGTCAGCCAAGACTCGTAAGTGGTGCTTCCGTAACTCCTATCGCTTCGCGTCGGGACATCTGCCTAACCGCTAGGCTTAGTCTTTTCGTCAGCAATGGAATCATAGTTCTAAAACAACGATATCAACACTGACCCCATCCTAAGGTCAAACCAAATCGATGGTACGGGGTTTTCTACCCAAGCTCGTATCACTCAGATTTCTAAACATCGAGCATCGATTTCCTACACACATCCCAATATTCGTCGTACGGGGTACGAGTCGTTCGGTAAAGCCCTCCTACGATAACTCACGTTTCAGCCAATTCTACGTCGTATCAATATCGTTCGTTCATCAAACCGTTTCGTATAGTATATCTCATTGAACACGTTCGACATAATCTGCCTATCAATCCTTCCAAGCCAAGCATGTTACGACACGATTCATCGCTAAACCATACTTCACATTTTACGTTTCTGAAATCAACTATTCCAATTCTCGCAATCGATCACAAGGTCATCTGACTTAACAACATGTTGCGCTCCGATCTCACGCGAGTCAGATTATCCACGGTGGGCACGAATCACCATGCACGCTCCCGTGAGATAATCATTCTCATCGGGACGTAACTTTTGTTTTGTGTCTAGACTAATTCATTCTCGATGCGCAGATTGGACCTACTCCATCCTTAAGTTTTTATTCCTTCATCAATCACACGTCTTACAAATCCCTGAATTCACCTTCGTATCAAGCCAACAAGTCGAGACAATCGAAGTTGTCGTGTCCTTATTTTTCGAGTTTGATCATTCCCGCGACATTAATCACCATGTCAGCGCTCACGCAGAACGATCGCCCCAAATCCGACGCAACGCATGTGCGAGGCTAGAGTTGTGCTCGTGCAAGACAAGACCGTCGACGTTGTGGTTATCCGCGCAATCATCAAGACACGATCGTGTTCATCTAACATTCCCTTCAAATCAAAATCCTAAGTATTGCATCCATTCAGAACGATAACACTTGCACGATCGTCATTCACCGTGTCAGAGTACCCTCGAGTTATCGCATATCATCTTTGATACGCCTCAATACCATCGACGATATACGTAACCTGACGATCTTCGTTTGCAACAAATTCTGAGTCGTACGAATGATGCTATCGTCCGACTGGACAATCTCCTCGAATCGTTCACAACATCAATTTCATCAAACCCAAATTCACGTATCGTTCATCCGTCTTTCTTAAGTCATCGACTACGTATTTCCTCAATTTGCATCATTCATGCAACTCAAACCATCGAGCACATCGATTTCAATCCTCAGCGTCGTTTGCATAACTTCAAAATCGAACCTTCCGTGCACGCTATCTCTTCTGTCGTGCTAACTTTTCGTATACTATCGTATCAATTTCTTTAATCAAGTCATCCATTTATTTTATCGTTTAGAATTTCCATTCAACCATTTCGTAACTCGCACTATCGTTTACAAATCGTTCGAACGGTATCTCGTTTGCGACTCTCGAATCAAGACCAACTAAGCGCTACTCGTTCTAAGGCCCTGCGATATCATCGCTTTTGGACGCACTCGTACTATCTATAACTCCTTTAGTTTCGCCTGAACAATTTTTATAATGCCCATACACCACTCGGGTTCGAGCCATCCGATCTAGTCCTCAATCACGTTCGTATCGCCGCACTAAGTCGTTCGCACAATCCTCAAAATCCCAATCAATCCGTCGTGTACGCCTAAGCATTAGCTCGATAGCGTTCCTAGCGATAGATGCTCTAAGTATAGCTTCGTTCCCGATCGAGCGGTACTCAATATCGCTCGCAACTCGACTGCACCAAAAAGTCGGGGTGCGCGATACGCGGACTAAGTTGTGCCGCATAACCATCCCGTATGGACTATACTCTGAGTTTTCACGCTCATTTGCTCATGTAGGACTCATTAGGCACGCACGCGACTTGCTAACTTTAGCACGCATTTTCTGTCAACTCAAGGTCGGCACCGTTCGGCCCAAAGGCCATCACCTATCAATGTGTTCGATTGAACGCTTGTACGAGCTTTTGAAAATATTAGACTTATTGTATGGACATGTCGAAGGACGTTTGAGAGAGAGCGCACCAACGATATCGATATGCGGAAGCAACGTTTCAGAGTTCGCAAAAAACAACAGAGTTAAAGAATTCGATCGGTAGTCTAAGGACGTAAAGCCGTGCTCTGATACCATTATGTCACGCCCCGCTCCCGTAGGAGCGATCGTCCTTGCTAAGGCGTGATGCCGCACGAGCCTAAATTGCGCTCGTGCAAGGCGGGTTCCATAATGGCCGATTTTAGCGGCTGCGATGAGGTCGTCGCACAGAAGTCCCAAGCGGAGACATTGAATACGCAGCGGAAATTTAGAACAAACACAAGTTATTCAAAGACGCTCTTTTATTGATATTAAAACAACGGTTACATTGGGGGCACAAGGCCAAGATTACAATCACACAAATACACTCATCTCACATTTACAAGTCGTTCAGCTCTCTCTCATCTCTTGATACATATTCGTAGATCCAGCGGAAGCTTCGGAAGGCGATGTCCATACATTATGTCCCGTATAAGTCTTCGAATCCATGCGGCCGCACGCTTCGAATCGCCAAGGAACTCCGTGCCTCGACGCATCCAAGCGAGCTCTGCGCCACGAGCTTCTACCTGTGCCTGCACATAGAAACTGTGTGGGTGTCAGTACTCAACTGTACTGGTGGAGTGAGCTCCTCGCCCACCCATACAAAACCAACACGTTTATTTTACTTTGTGCAATATAAGCCCCCTTTACGATTGTCTTTCTAGTCTTGTCTTAGGATCAATTTTAGGACCGATGCTCGGTCTATATAGTGTCTTTAGACCATCTTCGTGCCTTGTACTGATAACGTACCCATACTTTGCCTCTAGACCTTTCTCGTGCTTGCATTGTCAACGTACCGACTCATACTTGTCTTTCGTACCATACTCTTAGACGTAACGACTCGGTCGTGCAATGAACTCAATTCATGCTTTAGTATCACTGAGGCAGTGCCTCCACGCTAAGTCTTGCCTTACTCGTGTTATGACAACGCGACCGTACCTCGTATCTCGAGGCAGTGCCCAGTAACTCGACGCAACTTAACCAAACTTGTCCTACGGCCCTTCCAGAACTTAACTTAAACGTATAACCCAACTTGTGGAACCGGTGTTGAGAACTCAAGCACGACGCCGTATCTCGTGCCGAAGCACGTGTCTTTACATATAGCTGAATCATAGGCTTTATAATACTTTGGGTGCAACCGAGCACACATTTCACCATTCAACGCATACCGTGCTTACACTTCCTTTGTTATGATCGACACCGTGCATACGGATTCGCCGCTGCACGCCAAATATCTATATGAAAGGCCACTGGCATGACAAGCCATCGCAGACATAGCTCGGGTAGGCGGCGGGTCCATCAGCGCAGGTAGCGAGCCCCGTTGAAAGCCCCCGACTACCCACGCAATAAAAGCATGCGCTGCTATAACGTCTACCTCCTAGGACGACTGGGCCCTGTAGAAGCATGGAAAATATTAGAATAGTGATCCATGCGGCTCTGAGTAAGAAGCTTATGCGGCTCACACAGGAGCGGCCCTATGCGGTTCAAAGAAGACTCTCAATCGCATGCGGCTCGGGAGCGTATGCGGTTCAGCAAGGCATATGCGGCTCGATGGACGCCATGTGTGATCTTTTCCTACAGCTGGTCGTTTGAGGAGTGGCCTCATTTATTGTTCCAGCATGATTCACTGTGGCGGCCCTGACATAAAGTTTCATAATGGCCTTGCCATAATGACTGACTCCTTGGGAAAAGAAGAAAATCTCTGACCAAATCCGTCAGAAGTCCCAGATTGTCACGTGGCAATCAGTCATATGCGGCTCCCTGAGAACCCGTTCCATGCGGTTCGATACAACGCTAGCACATGCAGCTCCCTGGGAACACATTCCCTGTGGCCCAATACAACACCAGCTCATGCGGCTCACAAAGATTACGCATATGCGGCTCGATGAAGCATCGTCCTATGCGGCTTACAAAGAGTATCTCTCTGCGGTTCGAGGATAGTCAATCCTATGCGGCTCTGACAGGACTTACAATTAAGACACGTGGCATGGGATCAATAAGAGATTTAATCGAATCTCAACAAATATATTTGACATCATCGTCATAATTACTGAGATCAGGGCATATCATTTATCATCAAGCTAATGGCACACGTGGCGAGCAATCAGACATTGGCATAATCAATTACGAGGATTTAAAGCAGCTAGCATTAATTGCTCATGAGATACGATGCTATCCACGTTAATGGTCGAGATTCACTGTAATCAGGATCAAGGGTTCAGATAGAATGAAGGAGCGCCGACATTTCAAACAGATAATCATTAGCAAACCCTAATGATCACCCCCCCACTCTTATAAATAGCCAGCATCATTTCCTTGAGAAAAAAAAGGGGAAAGAGGAGAGGTCGGCAACAAAAGAATAAAAAAAAAGAGAAGAGAGAGATCTACACAGAGAGAGCTCCCCCTTTCTTCTTGATAATCACAGAGAGAGAGAAGCCAGGAGAGCAATCCGAGGAGAGCAAGAAGAGCGTTTCTTCAACGTCAAGCAGATCTTCCCCGAGCCAAGGCTACATACTGATCGTCCAAGGAGTAAGGCAGAGCGGCCGTCGCTTTCCCGAGCATCTATCGTCACCCCCCAGAATCAAAAATAAACAATCGTACTTAGTCTACTGTACCTAGGTTTTCGTCCCTAGGCTTTCTTTGTACGAGCGAGTTTGTATTGTGAGTCTGAGTTCAGTCCTCCGATAATTGTTCTGTTCTTTTACAATCAATGGCAAACACGATGGCGACTCTGCTGGGGACTAACTTCTCCACGGCTGAGGAGTTGGTGACGCAATCAGATGCAGCCAAACTTGGCTCCACACAAAAGAAGATGGTCGTCCGCTTCGACCAACAGGCATTCGAAGAGATGCTCTATGAAGGCAGCGCTGGCCCGGCCCAGAAGCGCACCCGCACCACGAAGGGATGCCCTCTGCTGCTCAAGACGGCGAGAAGGATTCTCATGCGGTCCCACTTCAGATCGTAGACAACTCTGCTGTCCCCAAGTCCGGCAGAAGAAAACATTATGATGCTGGACTTGCAGGGACAAAGAGGGACTCTACGCGGACCGAACCGCAGAAGAGTATTAGCCGCAAGGAGAAAGCCCATGCGGCTACATCCGCCAACCGCATGAAGAAAACTCATGCAGCTACTTCTGTCAGTCGCATAACTTATGCGACTACAGTTCCCGACAGCATGGATGAGACTCATGCGGCCAGTAAAGTCAATCGTTTGCAGAAAACCCATGCAGCCACAGATGCCAACCGCATGCGGCCAGCCTGCACAGTCGTGACCCCTAGCCGCATAAGAACTCGTCCGACGACAGGAGACAACCGCATGCAGACAGCCTGCACGGTTTCCGCTCCCAGCCGCATAGCATCTGCTCCATGCTCCTCTCGATCAGTTTTCGACCGTCTCTCGTACGGTCCGAACCCTGATGACTCTCTGGATGATAAGCCAGACTCTGTGATGTTCAACTTGGACTCTTCCTATTATGCACCCACGAGTGCTAGAAAGAAGAAGTCTAGGGCAGCGCGGGCTCATCAAGCCCAGACAGCTGCCCCAACCTCTGACTATCAGGGCGTCCTGCTGACTATCACACGGGCCTCTGATGGGAAGTTGTACAGAACCGCTCAAGTCCAATCCCCGGCGGCAAACGGACAGAGTGGTTCCTCTGACCTGCGTGAGGCGATCCTCCACAAGCGCAAGGAAAGAGAAGGGGCCTCGACGTGCAAAGAATCCTCACATAGACGTCACTGCACCCAGATCATCGTCAACTGCTGCTGCAACAACGCGGCAGTGACGGAAGATCGTCCGTCCGTCTTCCACAGACTACAGTACCCGAACTCAGAAGATGAGGCACCTCCTGTTGTCTCCTGCAATTCCGCTCAGAAGGTCCCCGCCGAGGGGAGAGGTGTCACGCTCCGCTCCCGTAGGAGCGATCGTCCTCGCTAAGGCGTGATGCCGTACGGGCCTAGGTTGCGCCCGTGCAAGGCCAAGTCCAGAAACGGCCGATTTGAGTCTAGGCCACAGAGTCGCACAAAGTGTCCCTATTTGCAGCGGAAGTAAAAATGAACACAAGTAGAAGCGAATCCAAATCTCTTTATTGAATTTCAAGAAGTTTACAAGCGGCACTAGGCCGATATTACAAATCGCTCAAGCTCTCTCTCTGAAACATAAAAGGCGTGCCAAGTGGCTTACAACATGGAATGATACATGGTGATGTTCCGATACATTATGTCCTGTATAGGGTGCTTCAGCTTCTTGCAACGTTCCAAGGCCCCAGAGTTGGCTCCGCGCCTTGACACGTTCGATGGAAGCTCCGCACCCGCCGGCGTCTCCTGCTATCCTGCAAGCATACTGAGGGGTTATCAGTACATTGTTATGCACTGGTGGAGAGGCTAGCTCGCCCACAATGCCATCATTACCAAACACGTTACATTTACTTTTGTGCACCGCTATCGTTCATTGTCTTTCTAATCTTGCCTTAGGATCAGTTTCATGGCACATATCATGACCTATCTCGTTTTGCTGATTTCAAGTGTCGCATGGAAAATGCATGTACGACTTACCCATACTTACCATCCGGCCTTCCCTGTCCAAGGTAAACCAAGTTAGTCAACATTAACATGAAGTAACATGACGTGATTTATGTAAACATTCAATGTTACGGTCGTGTCCATGTCTCGGGATCTAGCACATCGTGGGCATGTTCTAGTGTTACGTTTCGAGCATATTCAAGAGGCACATTTCAAGCACGTTCGGGGTGGTATATTTCAAGCATGTTCAGGCATGTTACATTTCGAGCACGTTCATGTTCAGGATATTACTTTGCAAGCATGTTCAGGCATGTTATATTTTGGGCATGTTCAGGAAACACTTCATTTAGTTAACTTAGACTACTTTGATTTCAATGCAAGAACTTGCACGTGGATTGCCACCAGCATAGTCCACTTAATCTACATGCACGGGTCGCTGGCTTTACAAGCCATTTAGGACATTCCCCTGTGGCAATTCTCAACTTAGCGTAGGGTGATGGCTGGTACACCCCGTTAAGTCTCTTGAATATACCCTCCTACTTACGTCTCTTGGTGCCCAAGCCCGCACCCAAGCAGCCCGTAAGCGCCGTTGATTCTGCCTAGGCCGGCCACGGTTTACCCCCCCAACGCCCGTGCCGCAGAATCCTTCCACACGACGGCCACGGTATTCCCCCCCATCGCTCGTGCCGTTTGTCCACGACCATTTCGTATTGTCTTGTCATTTTAACTTAGCGGCTATCTCCGAGCCGTAGGCTAACCCTTAGCCATAATGCGTTATCGACCAGGTTGGCGTCCGTACAGCGCGGGTAGCGAGCCCCGTTGCACGTGCCCGTCATACCTGTCGATAGCGTCTTCCATGTCTTATCTTTCACGTATTCTTTCTTTTCTTTCTTTCTTTCACTTGTTCATTTGATTCACTGATTCATTCATGTATTCATTCATTCATTCGTTCGTTCATTTGTTGATCCATTCATTCATGCATTACGCAACTCCCAGTGTGGGAGTCGCCTTGGCGACCCATCGGTCCCATAGCCTTTCAATGTTACTAAACTCTACTCGGAGCAACTATGTTGATAGTCTTTCCGTTTCATTGTTGTAAACCATTCATTGTTTCATTGTTTGAATGCAAAGGGACATAAATGTGAGCTTGTGCCTTAGCACGAGCGTAGAGCGCGGTGCGAACGTTTCTATATTTGCCGAGTTTTTTTCCATGTTCTAAACAAGCATGCAAGATGGGATTATTCCCTTAGCTAGGTGCGTTGAGTCATTTATTAGCATGCAAGATGTTATCGCCTAGCGATTCTCGTGAATGTGTCCGTATTGTTATGTGTCTAGGCTAAGCACAGACGGGTTCATCGGAGCCACCCACCTTAGCGATGTTTGTATTGGCCAAGCGATACTCCGAGCGCGCCTTTGGAAGTCTAAGTCTGGATTCATCTTGACGGGCCAAGGCAAGTCTGGCATCGATTTGCATCGATACTTCATCGGGTCGAGGCAACTCTTCGGGTCGACGGCTCGTTTTTGAGTCGTTGCACATGCCGTTTGGAATCGGCGTTCCGCTAGGGCGGAGCGGGTCACTACATAATACACCACTCAAAACAAGTCTCGTCCTCGAGACTTCTTGAGTGCAGGTCATCCTACCGTTCCTTAACTCGGATCGTGTACACATCTTAGGCAATTTTCTATCGAATGGCTTTATCGTTCGATGGCATCGAACCGTACTCGGTTTCTTTCTAAGTTCCGTGTCGCATACGTTTGGTCGATTTTATCGAATTACTTCTCGTTCATTTTAGACTTGTTGTTACTTATTCAATTCAAGCATTCTTCGTATTGGTTTCTATTTCGTCGTGTCATGAGACTGGAATGGCCGTATGGGGCACGTTGTAATTCGTCAAATGCGGGGGTCGTAGGCTGAGGCAAACTCACTTTCGTTTATCTCAGTCATCGTGATGACCCGATTCGCTTTTCAAGCGTTCTCGTCCATGAAATCAGTATGATTTCTTCTTAGCGGGGTCGACCAAGTCTAAGAAATTCTCGTCCAATTCAAGACTACGTATTGCACTATCATCGAGCATAACTTCCTATCAACGGTTCAATTCGTTGTACCAACTTTTACTAGCACGATTTCACGTTCGCGATACTCGTTCACTCCCCAAGTCGTGCTAGAACTCAACGTATCACTGGGCTGGATCGTGCACGCATTCCAAGCGTCCCCAAAATACATGCATTCAGCCAAACCGTATGATCTAGAAATTTGTCATTCTCACTCGAGTCGCATCGTGCACATACTCAAGCGTCCCTGAATATATGCATGTCAGCCGAATCTAGTGAGGGGTATTCCTATATTTGTGATTCACACTATCCATCCATGCCAATCCTCAAGATCAATCTTTCGATTGATAACTCATGAAACATGGCGTCTCGCCTACCCGCCAGGCCATCTTTTCGAGGCTAAGTCAATGTCAGGATTGGAATCATAGTTCCCCAACAATAATGCCAACACTGACCCCAATCCTAGGGTCAAACCAAAGTCGGTAGTACAGGATTTTCTACCCAAGCTCGCGTCACTCAGATTTCTAAACATCGAGCACGATCACCTATTCGCATCAATGTATTCGTCGCATACCGCAACGAATTCAAATCCACTCAAATCACTAAATTGACATACTTCACATATCCATTCTAACCAATTCACGTATTCGATCACGAGTTCATCTAACTTGACAATATGTTGCGCCCCAATCTCACGCGAGTCCGATTATCCACGGTGGTTCATGAATCACCATACAACGCTCCCGTGGAATAATCATTCTCATCGGGGCGTAACTCTTGTTTGGGTCCAGACTAATTCATTTTCGATACGCGGATTGGACCTACTCAATCCTCAAGTTCGATTCTTCAAGCACACAAATCCATTCGTGAGTCACCTTCGCGTCAAACCACCATTCGAAGCACACAAATTGTTACGCCAAGCTAGGTCAATCACCCCCGCTGTATGAATCACCATACCAGCGCTCACGCGGAGTGATCGCCCTATTCGGCGCGACGCATGTGCGAGGCTGGAGTTGCGCTCGCATAAGACAAGCATGTCGACGTTGAGGTTATCATCGAAGTAAATCCAAGTATTTTCATTTTCATTCGAGCCAAGATCGATAGTCCATTCGTCATTTCGTTCAACTAGAAAATCCACGAGCCACGTCTATATTTTCCTCGACGCATTTTAATATCCCGAGTATAGCATCCAACGGAACAATGACATTTGCACGATCGTCATTCGCCGAGTCAGAGTACCCCCGAGTTATCGCATATCGATCTTTGATACGCCTCAATACCATCGACGATATGCGTAACCTGACGATCTTCCTTTGTAACCAATTTCGAGTCATGCGACGATGCCGTTGTCCGAGTTGGATATTCCACCATTTCATTTAATATTCAAGATCAAGTTCATCTGCTATTCCTCGAGCTCGTTTCAAGATCGTTGTTCCAGATTCAAGTCACATTTCATTTGTATCAATCCGAAATCGTACGTGCGATGCTCTAAGTTTCCTCGATCAAGACCATTTATTTCCATTCGTTGTTCCGAGTCGTTTTCTAACATGCGTTACCCATTCACAAGTTGTCCAGCGACATCTCGTTCGGGACTTTTAAAGTCACGGCCAACTAAGCGTGACACGTTCTAAGGCTTTGCGCGATCGCATCGCCTCGTCGACGTACTCGTTGTGTTTCGTAATCCTCAAGTTTCGCTCGAATGATTTTTCCAAGAACATCCATACACCACTCGGATTCGAGCCACTCGACTAGTCGTCGACACTCATTCTTATTCTTATTCGAACCTATCACATACACCACTCGGATTCAAGCCATACTATCTAGTCCTCAATCACGTTTGCGTCATGCGCTAAGACACCCTTCAGATTCGTTCGACGAATCTCTAGCGTAATCGCTCACGTCGCCTCGACGTACTAAGTCGTTCAGGCTAATCCTCAAAATCCAAGCTAATCTTTCGTGCACGCCTAAGCGTTAACTCGATAGCGTTCCTATCGATAGACACTCAAAGTGTATTTTTACTCTCGATTGAGCGATACTCAATATCGCTCGCAATCCGATTGCACCCAAAAATCGAGGTGCGCGACACGCGGGCTAAGTTGTGCCACATAACCAACTCGTGCAGACTATATTTGAGTTTGCATGCTCACTTGCTAGGTCGACGCAAGACTAGTCAGGCACGCACGCGACATGTTAACTTAGCATATGTTCTCTATCGAGTCAAGTTTAACATCGTTCGACATTGTTAGCGTAAAGTTATTCAAGCAAGCCTTGTGTTTGCTAACTTCTAGCATTTTAGTTTTCCTTCGACTCAAGTCTGTCGTGGTTTGGCACAAAGGCCTTCGCCTATCGATCTCGTTCAACCGAGCACTTGTACGAGCTTTTGAAAATATTAGACTTACTGTATGGAACATCCCAAGGCACAAGGAGAGAGAGCGTACACTTCTTTTCTTCCAACCGAGCTTTCAAAACTGAGATAATCGAAATGAAGTCCAAGGACGTAAAGCCGTGCTCTGATACCAATCTGTCACGCCCCGCTCCCGTAGGAGCGATCGTCCTCGCTAAGGCGTGATGCCGCACGGGCCTAGGTTGCGCCCGTGCAAGGCCAAGTCCAGAAACGGCCGATTTGAGTCTAGGCCACAGAGTCGCACAAAGTGTCCCCATTTGCAGCGGAAGTAAAAATGAACACAAGTAGAAGCGAATCCAAATCTCTTTATTGAATTTCAAGTAGTTTACAAGCGGCACTAGGCCGATATTACAAATCGCTCAAGCTCTCTCTCTGAAACATAAAAGGCGTGCCAAGTGGCTTACAACATGGAATGATACATGGCGATGTTCCGATACATTATGTCCTGTATAGGGTGCTTCAGCTTCTTGCAACGTTCCAAGGCCCCAGAGTTGGCTCCGCGCCTTGACACGTTCGATGGAAGCTCCGCACCCGCCGGCGTCTCCTGCTATCCTGTAAGCATACTGAGGGGTTATCAGTACATTGTTATGCACTGGTGGGGAGGCTAGCTCGCCCACAATGCCATCATTACCAAACACGTTATATTTACTTTTGTGCACCGCTATCGTTCATTGTCTTTCTAATCTTGCCTTAGGATCAGTTTCATGGCACATATCATGACCTATCTCGTGTTGCTGATTTCAAGTGTCGCATGGAAAATGCATGTACGACTTACCCATACTTACCATCCGGCCTTCCCTGTCCAAGGTAAACCAAGTTAGTCAACATTAACATGAAGTAACATGACGTGATTTATGTAAACATTCAATGTTACGGTCGTGTCCATGTCTCGGGATCTAGCACGTCGTGGGCATGTTCTAGTGTTACGTTTCGAGCATATTCAAGAGGCACATTTCAAGCACGTTCGGGGTGGTATATTTCAAGCATGTTCAGGCATGTTATATTTCGAGCACGTTCATGTTCAGGATGTTACTTTGCAAGCATGTTCAGGCATGTTATATTTCGGGCATGTTCAGGAAACACTTCATTTAGTTAACTTAGACTACTTTGATTTTAATGCAAGAACTTGCACGTGGATTGCCACCAGCATAGTCCACTTAATCTACATGCACGGGTCGCTGGCTTTACAAGCCATTTAGGACATTCCCCTGTGGCAATTCTCAACTTAGCGTAGGGTGATGGCTGGTACACCCCGTTAAGTCTCTTGAATATACCCTCCTACTTACGTCTCTTGGTGCCCAAGCCCGCACCCAAGCAGCCCGTAAGCGCCGTTGATTCCGTCTAGGCCGGCCACGGTTTACCCCCCCAACGCCCGTGCCGCAGAATCCTTCCACACGACGGCCACGGTATTCCCCCCCATCGCCCGTGCCGTTTGTCCACGACCATTTCGTATTGTCTTGTCATTTTAACTTAGCGGCTATCTCCGAGCCGTAGGCTAACCCTTAGCCATAATGCGTTATCGACCAGGTTGGCGTCCGTACAGCGCGGGTAGCGAGCCCCGTTGCACGTGCCCGTCATACCTGTCGATAGCGTCTTCCATGTCTTATCTTTCACGTATTCTTTCTTTTCTTTCTTTCTTTCACTTGTTCATTTGATTCATCGATTCATTCATGTATTCATTCATTCATTCGTTCGTTCATTTGTTGATCCATTCATTCACGCATTACGCAACTCCCAGTGTGGGAGTCGCCTTGGCGACCCATCGGTCCCATAGCCTTTCAATGTTACTAAACTCTACTCGGAGCGACTATGTTGATAGTCTTTCCGTTTCATTGTTGTAAACCATTCATTGTTTCATTGTTTGAATGTAAAGGGACATAAACGTGAGCTTGTGCCTTAGCACGAGCGTAGAGCGCGGTGCGAACGTTTCTATATTTGCCGAGTTCTTTTCCATGTCCTAAACAAGCATGCAAGATGGGATTATTCCCTTAGCTAGGTGCGTTGAGTCATTTATTAGCATGCAAGATGTTATCGCCTAGCGATTCTCGTGAATGTGTCCGCATTGTTATGTGTCTAGGCTAAGCACAGACGGGTTCATCGGAGCCACCCACCTTAGCGATGTTTGCATTGGCCGAGCGATACTCCGAGCGCGCCTTTGGAAGTCTAAGTCTGGATTCATCTTGACGGGCCAAGGCAGGTCTGGCATCGATTTGCATCGATACTTCATCGGGTCGAGGCAACTCTTCGGGTCGACGGCTCGTTTTTGAGTCGTTGCACATGCCATTTGGAATCGGCGTTCCGCTAGGGCGGAGCGGGTCACTACAAGAGGAAGGAAGACAAGCATCTCCAGTCCAAAGATATCAGCCACTACAGCTAAGAAATTGTCGGCTAAACGGTTGCCCTCCACCGGAGTATACCAACACACCCGTTCGAAGACAAAATCTGCTGCAACAGGAGACTCATCGTCCCCGACCCTGGGGGTCATAGGAGCTGGGGGTAGTACTCCTCCGAACGCTCACAATAATCCAACGTTTCAAGGAGACGAACCCCGAGAAACAACCCTCCTATCGGGTACAACAGATGCTGATGTCCCCGAGGACATCCATGATTCTCGAGATAAAGCAAGCTCCGAAGCTGGGGGTAGTGTTCCTTCCGAGTCCGAACCTGAAGAGAACATCCCCACATATCCAGATGATTTCTCGACGCATGGGTACGACTCGGAGGGTACATCCTCCACCACTCCCTCCGTCACTCCTCATGTGAAGACGGTATTCATGACAGACAGCAATCAAGGCGGTTCCAGCGATCGCCAGCGCATCGACACGTTGGAGGCCATATTGCATGCCTTGGTCAAGTCTGTAGACGAGATCAAAGCGGCACTTCCTACTCTGCAGGGAGTGACACCTGGCCAGACAAGCACGGGTCCCGCAATCAACGTAGATTCAAATTCAGCGGCGCCAAACCAGGGCAATAATCCTCCCGAGATAACGGCCCCTACCGCGACAGATGAGGCCCGAAAAGTAAGAAGAGAGGTTCAGGAGCTCCGAACAATGTTCCACGCCCAAAAAAACTCTCAAGACCTCAGAATACGGCAACCATATCCTGCTGAATGGAGGGATGTTCCCTTTCCGCCAAGATATAAGCCGTTCAATATCAACCCATATGATGGCAAGACTTCAGCAAGTCGATACATCACTTACTTTGAGGTCACTACCGACCATCTGCCCCATGATGATGCTATCCTCACACGGTTATTCATTGGGGCATTGGAAGGAGTCGCCTTCGATTGGTACCGCAACCTGCCAGACAATTGCATCCACTCCTTCGCTGGCTTCAAATGCTTGTTCTTGGAGAGGTTCTATGAGGTAGGACAGGACGTGACGATGTCTACCTTCATGGACGTCGTTCAAGGAGAGAAAGAACTGACGAGAAATTATATTGAGCAGTTTCGTCAAACCGCAATGAAGTTACCATCTGGCAACCCGGACTCTTCTTTGATTGAAATTTGCCAAAAGAGACTACTTCCAACAATTAGTCTCTGGATGGGCGAAAGTCAGTTCAAGGACTGGAAGGCTTTTATCATCAGTGCTACAAGTGCTGAAGAACGATTGAAGAAGGCTCGCCAACTGGGGTTGCATATCTCGGAGGGAGAGAACAAGAGCAAGCGTCCCAACACCAGCAACGACAATGGGGGTAGCCCCTCCAACAACCGGGACAACAAAGGCAAGCAGGCTATGGTGACCGATACAGCCCAGAAGCCTGAGCCACAGCCAGCAGACAAACAATGGCCTCAAATCACTTATTCCTTTGAAGACGGCCACGTCAAGCCTATCTTGGACATGCTTATACAAGGAGATAGGATTCAGCTTCCTCCACCAAGACGGGAGCCTCGGCCGGCTGATCTGGAGAACCAAAAGTTCTGCCATTACCATCGCTACGTCCACCATGCTACACACGACTGCTACCAACTGAAACGGTATATCCAAAACCTCATCGATTCGAACGCCCTGGCCATCGATTTCGAAGAGGTAACCGTGGCAGCCAATATGGTGTCCGTACAATTCGACAGCTTCCCTCCAACAGAGACTCAAGACGGGGTTATACCCATCCCTCTGGCAACAATGAAGATTGCTAATCTGTCGCCTGCTCGCGATCAAGCCGCTGGTCTAATACCCCTCACCACATCACGAGAGGAAATCATGTGGGTCCATCCGGACCTAGTCCACGAGGTAACTCAGCCCTCTCCACCTTCTAAAAGGAAAAGTGAAAAAGTCAGATCCTGCCGCACTGCCTCGGCGGAAGAAGAGGAAGTCTCGGCCGTCACTACTCGATCTGGAACACAAGCCCAACCGGTAACCGAAAGCGCGACTGATGATAATCCGCCCACTACCAATGATGCTCCGGGACCGGCTCAGCCTTCGACGACCGACAAGCCTAGGCCGAAGGAGACTCGCTTCGACAAGTCCCTCCGGAAGGAGACACCTCAGGGGCTGGAGAGGCCCTACAACTTCGACATCTTAGCGCAATTAGCTAATACCCCGGCCAAATTGTCCTTATATGAACTCCTCAGGCTCTCAAAGGATGTCCGCACGGCTTTAAGTGAGGCGCTCCAAAATGCCGACGCATACTTGGCTCAGGTCAACCTCACGGGAGATAACCAACCTGCAGAGCTCCAAGATAGTGCGTGTACGGGAGCAATGCCCAACATCGTCTTCTCTCCGCAAGATATGCTCATCAAGACTAACCTGCATGATCGCCCGCTATACTACACTGGATACATCGGCGACGTAAAGGTGGACCGAATGCATATTGATCCTGGGTCCTCTATAAGCATCATTCCGAAGGGTCTGCTACATCATCTTCGTATTCCGATGCATCGCCTGACACCTACAAGCACCGCCATTAGCGGTTTCAATTCGGACAGGAGCTACCCAATAGGGAAGATCCGTTTGAAGTGTCAAATCGGCGATCTCCAATCAGAAGTCACCTGTTATGTCATAGATGCCGACACTTCTTACAATATCCTTCTGGGGCGGCCTTGGATACACGATTACATGATCGTGCCTTCCACGCTACACCAGTGCTTCAAATATGTCGATAAGCACGGCTTCGTGAGGACAGAGTTTGCCGATATCGATCCCTTCAAGGGGGTCGAATC
>JANAVB010044423.1:0-103545 GCA_029216955.1 Iris pallida
GGGCTTGTGGCTGTGGAATAATCTCACTGCATCTTGCTAGTAATTAGGCCTGTGATAACCCTAGTTAGTTAAAGTATCAAGCCGTACTTATTGCTTGGCCGTGAATGTTGGATGAAGTTCGATCAGTCTAGTCTTGTCTTGATCTTGTACTTGGTTGTTACATGTCCTGATTTCTTACTTTATCTTGCCGATAAATGGTGGGAAACCAAGTTCTGTTCAGACGAAGGGTTACAACCCGGTCCTTGTTTGGTTTACGGGTTGTAACCTAGTTATCTGAATAGTCCCATGGTTATCTCATCGTATATCACCTTCCCAGTCTAAGTCTTGTTTAGATCCAGTTCCTAATTGTTTCCAGGATAATGATTGCAATGATTGTCACTCTAATGTATTGTACTCTGTATTGTCACTCCCTGTTTGTCACTCTCTGAGTGTCACTTAATGATTGTCACCTTTAGCAATAAATGATCAGAGACCAAGTTCTGTTCAGGCGAAGGGTTACAACCTCGGTCCTTGTTTGGTTTAAGGGTTGTAACCTAGCTTCCAGAATAGTACTTTCGTCCTCTCTTTGTATATTGCCTAGCTCTAGTTATTTAATATGTTCTCTAGTTACTTTATCTCAACTGTTCATATGACTACTTGCTTTGCATAACTCTTAAAAGATCGTTTGCTTAACAAGTCTACTTTTAATTGTGTTTACTAAATGCTTTACTTACTGCCTTCTTATGTTCGGGTTAAGTGCATTGGTATTGCACGAATCTCGATCCTCCCTTATTTATTGCTTTCTCTCTCTGTTGATTGCCTATGATTACTGGTTTTAAGTTCATTGTTCGGCCTCCTTTGTGGTACTTGCTATTTGGGGTCTGATCCCACTGGTTTTGCATGGCCAGGTTCTGATAGAAGAGCCCGAAGGATCTACCGTACCATTCACTCGACGGTGACCAACCGGAGCACCAGAGTGCCTCAGTGGGCTCTTCTTCATTCTTCCACTGATATGTAAATTCTCTTCTTGTAACGTTTAGCCCCGAGCACGTGTTTAGCTCGTGTTTTGGTATTTTCCTTGATATTGTAGCCTACGGGCATAAACATGATATGTGTATTCTAGACTATAGCTAGTCCTTATCATGTACGACTAATATTCTAGCTAGTCATCAGTTCTGTGGTACTGGCTTCATGATCAGTCATGTATATATGGTTCAGGACGCCTTACTATTGTATGTATGATGATCGTACTCTTGCTCTTGTATAATTGCCTGTGATTGAGATACCTAGGATTGTTAAACCATAGGATTGACTGATGGCATGTAGAGTAACCCCCATGTCTTGACAGCTTATACGTAATTTCAGAGTATTAACGTACTTTGGAATTGCGTAGCTGGCTATGTCTGCCCCCGCTCTCCGGTATTCTGGTTCTGGGGCGTGACATGGTTTTAGTGGTGGCCCATGCAGGTCTCGATTTTCAGATTTGTGGGGGTTACCATGTTTAGATATCTCAATCACGATTATCTTTATTGATCTCCTTCGGATTATTCTCTATCTCTGATACTTGACTTGATATCTGTTTTGATCGTTGGTCATTCCTGTTCCCATGATTTGATCTTGTGTCCTTCGACTTTCAAGGGCACTGTTCTTGATCCCTCTGATTATCTTGTTCGTGTTTTGCCGAGGGCAGCTCAGCATTCTTTAGCCAGGCCAGTTATGGAGGATCAGTCTCAGCATGCAGGCAGAGATATCAGTCCATCTCGATCAGCCAGTCTCTTCTGTCTTCGTATCTTGAGACAGGTGATAAGTTCATGTATCTGTTTCAACTACGATGATACGTCCTGGGTAGAGTCATGTCTTGAACTAAGTCATTGGTACCGACTTACCTTGAGGCTTGACTTTTATCCATTTTGGGAGTCAGCTTAGGCCAACGAGGACGTTGGTTTCAACACAACTGTCTCAGGAGACATATGATCCATATGCCTCCAGCCCTTCTTGATCATGATTGTATTTGTTCTTGTGCATTTGTTTACCGCTTACGCATTTAATTACATTACTGATTGTTTTACTTTACTTATATGCCGTGCTTGATTTATTGAGATTGTTGAGTTCCTGGAGCTTTTGTTTTGTTATCTTGCTCGACTAGCCTCAGAAAATTCTGAGGACAAAATTTTTCTAAGGGGTGGAGAGTTGTGAGGCCCGCCTCACTGTATCAGTATTTTATACGGATACATATTTATTTGAGCTGTATTTCGTATTTTTTGAATTTTGAGAATATTTAAAGTTGCTGAATTGTCATTGTACGGATTTCTGACAATTGTCGGGTGACCCGTATACTGGCTTGTTTCATTTATTTTGGTATGAATCATGACTTTGTTTTAATTTGATTTGACTTGGTTTTATTGGTTTGGTTTAACATGGTTTGGTTTGGCTTGGACTTGGTTTGGTTTAGTTGGTTCCTTATGAGAGAGGTGTATGGTTTAGATTGAGTGGAGAGGAATGAATGGTGGAGATTGCTTGGCCTTGTTATATAAGCCACCTACCACTCTCTCTCCTCCATTATTTATTTTCATTTTCCATCTTCATCTTCTTCTTCTTTCCTTCTTCACCAAGGAGGAGAGGCAAGTACACCTTGTCGAACCTTGAACAAATTTGCTTTTGATTGTTCCGTCTTCTTCCTTGCATGATTCTAAGCATGTTTAGAACTTAGAGTTTTTAATTTTATCGGGTGGATTCTTGTAGATCTAAGTTTATATTATTTTCGGTTTTCTTGGGTTTTGATCTACCAAACTTACTTGTTTACAAAAACTAATAGTTCCATGTTGCAGAGAATTTAATTTTATGCAGTTTTGGCTTTTGTTTCGCTTGATTTCGACTCTGGATGAGGAAGTTATGGCCATTACAAGTTTTCAGAACTTTCATGGCTGAACTTGCTGCTTGGGGACGATGAACCTCATGCGCCCGGGAGGCCATGCGCCGTGAAGTCCCGACAACGCATCCCTTAACTCCGAGCGTGTCATGCGCATAGGTTTCCTACGCGCATGTACTGAAGACGCAACGTGAGTTTCTCATGCGCCGATTCGTGCAGGAATCTTATGCGCCGATTCGTGCAGGAATCTCATGCGCCGATTCGTGCAGGAATCTCATGCGCCGATTCGTGCAGGAATCCCATGCGCCGATTCGTGCAGGAATCTCATGCGCCGATTCGTGCAGGAATCCCATGCGCCGATTTGTGCAGGAATCCCATGCGCCGATTTGTGCAGGAATCTCATGCGCCGATTGTGCAGGAATCCCATGCGCCGAAATTGCTCTATTTCGCTGTTTTGCATGTTAAGTTGTTTTGTAGCTAGAATCTTGAAAAACTCAAAACATAAAAGTTGTAGAGTTTCTCCTTAGCTTCAAGCATATATATTATATATATATATATATTATTATTTAATTGTGTAAGTTTCTTTCCTTCTTGATAAATGACATAACCTGATAGTGACCCGCCGTGGTGCGCTTCCGACATGATAACTTGACCTGACAAATTTGACATGATAACTTGACATGATAATTCTTGATAGTGGCCCGTCGTGGCGCACTCTTGATAAGTGATAATGATAATTCTTGATAGTGGCCGGCCGTGGCGCACTCTTGACGTGATAAACCTGACATGATATATCTCGAATGCTGTTGTGACGGCTAACACGACTTGACAAGATTGAATAACTTGGACACCGTGAACGATTGTGCTTGTACAAATGAACCCGTCTTGTCTTGCATCATGTCTAGGACGGGGACCTCTGAGTACCACGGTCAGGGGTACCCACTGAAATCGACTAAGGTTAACAACTAGAATAATCCAGTAGTCATGAAGAGATTTTCCAGCTATAGGCAATTCCGTTACCTGGACGCGCTTGTGGATTTGTAGCATGCCGACGAGTAGGACACACTTCCAGCACACTGTTATGTGTTGCACCCTTATTGTACTAATATTCGCCTGGTTAACCTGGATGGTCGGCAGGGCTTGTGGCTGTGGAATAATCTCACTGCATCTTGCTAGTAATTAGGCCTGTGATAACCCTAGTTAGTTAAAGTATCAAGCCGTACTTATTGCTTGGCCGTGAATGTTGGATGAAGTTCGATCAGTCTAGTCTTGTCTTGATCTTGTACTTGGTTGTTACATGTCCTGATTTCTTACTTTATCTTGCCGATAAATGGTGGAAGAAACCAAGTTCTGTTCAGACGAAGGGTTACAATCCCGGTCCTTGTTTGGTTTACGGGTTGTAACCTGGTTATCTGAATAGTCCCATGGTTATCTCATCGTATATCACCTTCCCAGTCTAAGTCTTGTTTAGATCCAGTTTCTAATTGTTTCCAGGATAATGATTGCAATGATTGTCACTCTAATGTATTGTACTTTGTATTGTCACTTCCTCTTTGTCACTCTCTGAGTGTCACTTAATGATTGTCACCTTTAGCAATAAATGATCAGAGACCAAGTTCTGTTCAGGCGAAGGATTACAACCTCGGTCCTTGTTTGGTTTAAGGGTTGTAACCTGGCTTCCGGAATAGTACTTTCGTCCTCTCTTTGTATATTGCCTAGCTCTAGTTATTTAATATGTTCTCTAGTTACTTTATCTCAACTGTTCATATGACTACTTACTTTGCATAACTCTTAAAAGATCGTTTGCTTAACAAGTCTACTTTTAATTGTGTTTACTAAATGCTTTACTTACTGCCTTCTTATGTTCGGGTTAAGTGCATTGGTACTACAGAATCTCGATCCTCCCTTATTTATTGCTTTCTCTCTCTGTTGATTGCCTATGATTGCTGGTTTTAAGTTCATTGTTCGGCCTCCTTTGTGGTACTTGCTATTTGGGGTCTGATCCTACTGGTTTTGCATGGCCAGGTTCTGATAGAAGAGCCCGAAGGATCTACCGTACCATTCACTCGACGGTGACCAGCCGGAGCACCAGAGTGCCTCAGTGGGCTCTTCTTCATTCTCCCACTGATATGTAAATTCTCTTCTTGTAACGTTTAGCCCCGAGCACGTGTTTAGCTCGTGTTTTGGTATTTTCCTTGATATTGTAGCCTACGGGCATAAACATGATATGTGTATTCTAGACTATAGCTAGTCCTTATCATGTACGACTAATATTCTAGCTAGTCATCAGTTCTGTGGTACTGGCTTCATGATCAGTCATGTATATATGGTTCGGGACGCCTTACTATTGTATGTATGATGATCGTACTCTTGCTCTTGTATAATTGCCTGTGATTGAGATACCTAGGATTGTTAAACCATAGGATTGACTGATGGCATGTAGAGTAACCCCCATGTCTTGACAGCTTATACGTGATTTCAGAGTATTAACGTACTTTGGAATTGCGTAGCTGGCTATGTCTGCCCCCGCTCTCCAGTATTCTGGTTCTGGGGCGTGACATGGTTTTAGTGGTGGCCCATACAGGTCTCAATTTTCAGATTTGTGGGGGTTACCATGTTTAGATATCTCAATCACGATTATCTTTATTGATCTCCTTCGGATTATTCTCTATCTCTGATACTTGACTTGATATCTGTTTTGATCGTTGGTCATTCCTGTTCCCATGATTTGATCTTGTGTCCTTCAACTTTCAAGGGCACTGTTCTTGATCCCTCTGATTATCTTGTTCGTGTTTTGCCGAGGGCAGCTCAGCATTCTTTAGCCAGGCCAGTTATGGAGGATCAGTCTCAGCATGCAGGCAGAGATATCAGTCCATCTCGATCAGCCAGTCTCTTCTGTCTTCGTATCTTAAGACAGGTGATAAGTTCATGTATCTGTTTCAACTACGATGATACGTCCTGGGTAGAGTCATGTCTTGAACTAAGTCATTGGTACCGACTTACCATGAGGCTTGACTTTTATCTATTTTGGGAGTCAGCTTAGGCCAGCGAGGACGTTGGTTTCTACACAACTGTCTCAGGAGACATATTGATCCATATGCCTCCAGCCCTTCTTGATCATGATTGTATTTGTTCTTGTGCATTTGTTTACCGCTTACGCATTTAATTACATTACTGATTGTTTTACTTTACTTATATGCCGTGCTTGATTTATTGAGATTGTTGAGTTCCTGGAGCTTTTGTTTTGTTATCTTGCTCGACTAGCCTCAGGAAATTCCGAGGACGAAATTTTTCTAACGGGTGGAGAGTTGTGAGGCCCGCCTCACTGTATCAGTATTTTATACGGATACATATTTATTTGAGCTGTATTTCGTATTTTTTGAATTTTGAGAATATTTAAAGTTGCTGAATTGTCATTGTACGGATTTCTGACAATTGTCGGGTGACCCGTATACTGGCTTGTTTCATTTATTTTGGTATGAATCATGACTTTGTTTTAATTTGATTTGACTTGGTTTTATTGGTTTGGTTTAACATGGTTTGGTTTGGCTTGGACTTGGTTTGGTTTAGTTGGTTCCTTATGAGAGAGGTGTATGGTTTAGATTGAGTGGAGAGGAATGAATGGTGGAGATTGCTTGGGCTTGTTATATAAGCCACCTACCACTCTCTCTCCTTCATTATTTATTTTCATTTTCCATCTTCATCTTCTTCTTCTTTCCTTCTTCACCAAAGAGGAGAGGCAAGTACACCTTGTCGAACCTTGAACAAATTTGCTTTTGATTGTTCCATCTTCTTCCTTGCATGATTCTAAGCATGTTTAGAACTTGGAGTTTTTGATTTTACCGGGTGGATTCTTGTAGATCTAAGTTTATATTATTTTTGGTTTTCTTGGGTTTTGATCTACCAAACTTACTTGTTTACAAAAACTAATAGTTCCATGTTGCAGAGAATTTAATTTTATGCAGTTTTGGCTTTTGTTTCGCTTGATTTCGACTCCGGATGAGGAAGTTATGGCCATTACAAGTTTTCAGAACTTTTATGGCTGAACTTGCTGTTTGGGGACGATGAACCTCATGCGCCCGGGAGGCCATGCGCCGTGAAGTCCCGGCAACGCATCCCTTAACTCCGAGCGTGTCATGCGCATAGGTTTCCTACGCGCATGTACTGAAGACGCAACGTGAGTTTCTCATGCGCCGATTCGTGTAGGAATCTCATGCGGCGATTCGTGCAGGAATCTCATGTGCCGATTCGTGCAGGAATCCCATGCACCGATTCGTGCAGGAATCTCATGCGCCGATTCGTGCAGGAATCCCATGCGCCGATTCGTGCAGGAATCTCATGCGCCGATTCGTGCAGGAATCCCATGTGCCGATTTGTGCAGGAATCCCATGCGCCGATTTGTGCAGGAATCTCATGCGCCGATTGTGCAGGAATTCCATGCGCCGAAATTGCTCTATTTCGCTGTTTTGCATGTTTAAGTTGTTTTGTAGCTAGAATCTTGAAAAACTCAAAACATAAAAGTTGTAGAGTTTCTCCTTAGCTTCAAGAATATATATTATATATATATTATTATTTAATTGTGTAAGTTTCTCCCCTTCTTGATAAATGACATGACCTGATAGTGACCCGCCGTGGTGCGCTTCCGACATGATAACTTGACCTGACAAATTTGACATGATAACTTGACATAATAATTCTTGATAGTGGCCCGTCGTGGCGTACTCTTGATAAGTGATAATGATAATTCTTGATAGTGGCCGGCCGTGGCGCACTCTTGACGTGATAAACCTGACATGATATATCTCGAATGCTGTTGCGACGGCTAACACGACTTGACAAGATTGAATAACTTGGACACCGTGGACGATTGTACTTGTACAAATGAACCCGTCTTGTCTTGCATTATGTCTAGGACGGGGACCTCTGAGTACCACGGTCAGGGGTACCCACTGAAATCGACTAAGGTTAACAACTAGAATAATCCAGTAGTCATGAAGAGATTTTCCAGCTACAGGCAATCCCGTTACCTGGGCGCGCTTGTAGATTTGTAGCCTGCCGACGAGTAGGACACACTTCCAGCACACTGTTATGTGTTGCACCCTTATTGTACTAATATTCGCCTGGTTAACCTGGATGGTCGGCAGGGCTTGTGGCTGTGGAATAATCGCACTGCAGCTTGCTAGTAATTAGGCCTGTGATAACCCTAGTTAGTTAAAGTATCAAGCCGTACTTATTGCTTGGCCGTGAATGTTGGATGAAGTTCGATCAGTCTAGTCTTGTCTTGATCTTGTACTTGGTTGTTACATGTCCTGATATCTTACTTTATCTTGCCGATAAATGGTGGGAGAAACCAAGTTCTGTTCAGACGAAGGGTTACAACCCCGGTCCTTGTTTGGTTTACGGGTTGTAACCTGATTATCTGAATAGTCCCATGGTTATCTCATCGTATATCACCTTCCCAGTCTAAGTCTTGTTTAGATCCAGTTTCTAATTGTTTCCAGGATAATGATTGCAATGATTGTCACTCTAATGTATTGTACTCTGTATTGTCACTTCCAGTTTGTCACTCTCTGAGTGTCACTTAATGATTGTCACCTTTAGCAATAAATGATCAGAGACCAAGTTCTGTTCAGGCGAAGGGTTACAACCTCGGTCCTTGTTTGGTTTAAGGGTTGTAACCTGGCTTCCGGAATAATACTTTCGTCCTCTCTTTGTATATTGCCTAGCTCTAGTTATTTAATATGTTCTCTAGTTACTTTATCTCAACTGTTCATATGACTACTTGCTTTGCATAACTCTTAAAAGATCGTTTGCTTAACAAGTCTACTTTTAATTGTGTTTACTAAATGCTTTACTTACTGCCTTCTTATGTTCGGGTTAAGTGCATTGGTACTGCACGAATCTCGATCCTCCCTTATTTATTGCTTTCTCTCTCTGTTGATTGCCTATGATTGCTGGTTTTAAGTTCATTGTTCGGCCTCCTTTGTGGTACTTGCTATTTGGGGTCTGATCCTACTGGTTTTGCATGGCCAGGTTCTGATAGAAGAGCCCGAAGGATCTACCGTACCATTTACTCGACGGTGACCAGCCGGAGCACCAGAGTGCCTCAGTGGGCTCTTCTTCATTCTCCCACTGATATGTAAATTCTCTTCTTGTAACGTTTAGCCCCGAGCACGTGTTTAGCTCGTGTTTTGGTATTTTCCTTGATATTGTAGCCTACGGGCATAAACATGATATGTGTATTCTAGACTATAGCTAGTCCTTATCATGTACGACTAATATTCTAGCTAGTCATCAGTTCTGTGGTACTGGCTTCATGATCAGTCATGTATATATGGTTCGGGACGCCTTACTATTGTATGTATGATGATCGTACTCTTGCTCTTGTATAATTGCCTGTGATTGAGATACCTAGGATTGTTAAACCATAGGATTGACTGATGGCATGTAGAGTAACCCCCATGTCTTGACAGCTTATACATGATTTCAGAGTATTAACGTACTTTGGAATTGCGTAGCTGGCTATGTCTGCCCCCGCTCTCCGGTATTCTGGTTCTGGGGCGTGACATGGTTTTAGTGGTGGCCCATGCAGGTCTCGATTTTCAGATTTGTGGGGGTTACCATGTTTAGATATCTCAATCACGATTATCTTTATTGATCTCCTTCGGATTATTCTCTATCTCTGATCCTTGACTTGATATCTGTTTTGATCGTTGGTCATTCCTGTTCCCATGATTTGATCTTGTGTCCTTCAACTTTCAAGGGCACTGTTCTTGATCCCTCTGATTATCTTGTTCGTGTTTTGCCGAGGGCAGCTCAGCATTCTTTAGCCAGGCCAGTTATGGAGGATCAGTCTCAGCATGCAGGCAGAGATATCAGTCCATCTCGATCAGCCAGTCTCTTCTGTCTTCGTATCTTGAGACAGGTGATAAGTTCATGTATCTGTTTCAACTACGATGATACGTCCTGGGTAGAGTCATGTCTTGAACTAAGTCATTGGTACCGACTTACCTTGAGGCTTGACTTTTATCCATTTTGGGAGTCAGCTTAGGCCAGCGAGGACGTTGGTTTCTACACAACTGTCTCAGGAGACATATTGATCCATATGCCTCCAGCCCTTCTTGATCATGATTGTATTTGTTCTTGTGCATTTGTTTACCGCTTACGCATTTAATTACATTACTGATTGTTTTACTTTACTTATATGCCGTGCTTGATTTATTGAGATTGTTGAGTTCCTGGAGCTTTTGTTTTGTTATCTTGCTCGACTAGCCTCAGGAAATTCCGAGGACGAAATTTTTCTAAGGGGTGGAGAGTTGTGAGGCCCGCCTCACCGTATCAGTATTTTATACGGATATATATTTATTTGAGCTGTATTTCGTATTTTTTGAATTTTGAGAATATTTAAAGTTGCTGAATTGTCATTGTACGGATTTCTGACAATTGTCGGGTGACCCGTATACTGGCTTGTTTCATTTATTTTGGTATGAATCATGACTTTGTTTTAATTTGATTTGACTTGGTTTTATTGGTTTGGTTTAACATGGTTTGGTTTGGCTTGGACTTGGTTTGGTTTAGTTGGTTCCTTATGAGAGAGGTGTATGGTTTAGATTGAGTGGAGAGGAATGAATGGTGGAGATTGCTTGGGCTTGTTATATAAGCCACCTACCACTCTCTCTCCTCCATTATTCATTTTCATTTTCCATCTTCATCTTCTTCTTCTTTCCTTCTTCACCAAGGAGGAGAGGCAAGTACACCTTGCCGAACCTTGAACAAATTTGCTTTTGATTGTTCCATCTTCTTCCTTGTATGATTCTAAGCATGTTTAGAACTTGGAGTTTTTGATTTTACCGGGTGGATTCTTGTAGATCTAAGTTTATATTATTTTCGGTTTTCTTGGGTTTTGATCTACCAAACTTACTTGTTTACAAAAACTAATAGTTCCATGTTGCAGAGAATTTAATTTTATGCAGTTTTGGCTTTTGTTTCGCTTGATTTCGACTCCGGATGAGGAAGTTATGACCATTACAAGTTTTCAGAACTTTCATGGCTGAACTTGCTGTTTGGGGACGATGAACCTCATGCGCCCGGGAGGCCATGTGCCGTGAAGTCCCGGCAACGCATCCCTTAACTCCGAGCGTGTCATACGCATAGGTTTCCTACGCGCATGTACTGAAGACGCAACGTGAGTTTCTCATGCGCCGATTCGTGCAGGAATCTCATGCGCCGATTCGTGCAGGAATCTCATGCGCCGATTCGTGCAGGAATCCCATGCGCCGATTCGTGCAGGAATCTTATGCGCTGATTCGTGCAGGAATCCCATGCGTTGATTCGTACAGGAATCTCATGCGCCGATTTGTGCAGGAATCCCATGCGCCGATTTGTGCAGGAATCCCATGCGCCGATTTGTGCAGGAATCTCATGCGCCGATTGTGCAGGAATCCCATGCGCCGGAATTGCTCTATTTTGCTGTTTTGCATGTTTAAGTTGTTTTGTAGCTAGAATCTAGAAAAACTCAAAACATTAAAGTTGTAGAGTTTCTCCTTAGCTTCAAGAATATATATTATATATATATATTATTATTTAATTGTGTAAGTTTCTTCCCTTCTTGATAAATGACATGACCTGATAGTGACCCGCCGTGGCGCGCTTCCGACATGATAACATGACCTGACAAATTTGACATGATAACTTGACATGATAATTCTTGATAGTGGCCCGTCGTGGCGCACTCTTGATAAGTGATAATGATAATTCTTGATAGTGGCCCGCCGTGGCGCACTCTTGACGTGATAAACCTGACATGATATATCTCGAATGCTGTTACGACGGCTAACATGACTTGACAAGATTGAATAACTTGGACATCGTGGACGATTGTGCTTGTACAAATAAACCCGTCTTGTCTTGCATCATGTCTAGGACGGGGACCTCTGAGTACCACGGTCAGGGGTACCCACTGAAATCGACTAAGGTTAACAACTAGAATAATCCAGTAGTCATGAAGAGATTTTCCAGCTACAGGCAATCCCGTTACCTGGACGCGCTTGTGGATTTGTAGCCTGCCGACGAGTAGGACACACTTCCAGCACACTGTTATGTGTTGTACCCTTATTGTACTAATATTCGCCTGGTTAACCTGGATGGTCTGCAGGGCTTGTGGCTGTGGAATAATCTCACTGCATCTTGCTAGTAATTAGGCCTGTGATAACCCTAGTTAGTTAAAGTATCAAGCCGTACTTATTGCTTGGCCGTGAATGTTGGATGAAGTTCGATCAGTCTAGTCTTGTCTTGATCTTGTACTTGGTTGTTACATGTTCTGATTTCTTACTTTATCTTGCCGATAAATGGTGGGAGAAACCAAGTTTTGTTCAGACGAAGGGTTACAACCCCGGTCCTTGTTTGGTTTACGGGTTGTAACCTGGTTATCTGAATAGTCCCATGGTTATCTCATCGTATATCACCTTCCCAGTCTAAGTCTTGTTTAGATCCAGTTCCTAATTGTTTTCAGGATAATGATTGTAATGATTGTCACTCTAATGTATTATACTCTGTATTGTCACTCCCTGTTTGTCACTCTCTGAGTGTCACTTAATGATTGTCACCTTTAGCAATAAATGATCAGAGACCAAGTTCTGTTCAGGCGAAGGGTTACACCTCGGTCATTGTTTGGTTTAAGGGTTGTAACCTGGCTTCCGGAATAGTACTTTCGTCCTCTCTTTGTATATTGCCTAGCTCTAGTTATTTAATATGTTCTCTAGTTACTTTATCTCACCTGTTCATATGACTACTTGCTTTGCATAACTCTTAAAAGATCGTTTGCTTAACAAGTCTACTTTTAATTGTGTTTACTAAATGCTTTACTTACTGCCTTCTTATGTTCGAGTTAAGTGCATTGGTACTGCACGAATCTCGATCCTCCCTTATTTATTGCTTTCTCTCTCTGTTGATTGCCTATGATTGCTGGTTTTAAGTTCATTGTTCGGCCTCCTTTGTGGTACTTGCTATTTGGGGTCTGACCCCACTGGTTTTGCATGGCCAGGTTCTGATAGAAGAGCCCGAAGGATCTACCGTACCATTCACTCGACGGTGACCAGCCGGAGCACCAGAGTGCCTCAGTGGGCTCTTCTTCATTCTCCCACTGATATGTAAATTCTCTTCTTGTAACGTTTAGCCCCGAGCACGTATTTAGCTCGTGTTTTGGTATTTTCCTTGATATTGTAGCCTACGGTTATAAACATGATATGTGTATTCTAGACTATAGCTAGTCCTTATCATGTACGACTAATATTCTAGCTAGTCATCAGTTCTGTGGTACTGGCTTCATGATCAGTCATGTATATATGGTTCGGGACGCCTTACTATTGTATGTATGATGATCGTACTCTTGCTCTTGTATAATTGCCTGTGATTGAGATACCTAGGATTGTTAAACCATAGGATTGACTGATGGCATGTAGAGTAACCCCCATGTCTTGACAGCTTATACGTGATTTCAGAGTATTAACGTACTTTGGAATTGCGTAGCTGGCTATGTCTGCCCCCGCTCTCCGGTATTCTGGTTCTGGGGCGTGACATGGTTTTAGTGGTGGCCCATGCAGGTCTCGATTTTCAGATTTGTGGGGGTTACCATGTTTAGATATCTCAATCACGATTATCTTTATTGATCTTCTTCGGATTATTCTCTATCTCTGATACTTGACTTGATATCTGTTTTGATCGTTGGTCATTCCTGTTCCCATGATTTGATCTTGTGTCCTTCAACTTTCAAGGGCACTGTTCTTGATCCCTCTGATTATCTTGTTCGTGTTTTGCCGAGGGCAGCTCAGCATTCTTTAGCCAGGCCAGTTATGGAGGATCAGTCTCAGCATGCAGGCAGAGATATCAGTCCATCTCGATCAGCCAGTCTCTTCTGTCTTCGTATCTTGAGACAGGTGATAAGTTTATGTATCTGTTTCAACTACGATGATACGTCCTGGGTAGAGTCATGTCTTGAACTAAGTCATTGGTACCGACTTACCTTGAGGCTTGACTTTTATCCATTTTGGGAGTCAGCTTAGGCCAGCGAGGACGTTGGTTTCTACACAACTGTCTCAGGAGACATATTGATCCATATGCCTCCAGCCCTTCTTGATCATGATTGTATTTGTTCTTGTGCATTTGTTTACCGCTTACGCATTTAATTACATTACTGATTGTTTTACTTTACTTATATGCCGTGCTTGATTTATTGAGATTGTTGAGTTCCTGGAGCTTTTGTTTTGTTATCTTGCTCGTCTAGCCTCAGGAAATTCCGAGAACGGAAATTTTCTAAGGGGTGGAGAGTTGTGAGGCCCGCCTCACTGTATCAGTATTTTATACGGATACATATTTATTTGAGCTGTATTTCGTATTTTTTGAATTTTGAGAATATTTAAAGTTGCTGAATTGTCATTGTACGGATTTCTGACAATTGTCGGATGACCCGTATACTGGCTTGTTTCATTTATTTTGGTATGAATCATGACTTTGTTTTAATTTGATTTGACTTGGTTTTATTGGTTTGGTTTAACATGGTTTGGTTTGGCTTGGACTTGGTTTGGTTTAGTTGGTTCCTTATGAGAGAGGTGTATGGTTTAGATTGAGTGGAGAGGAATGAATGGTGGAGATTGCTTGGGCTTGTTATATAAGCCACCTACCACTCTCTCTCCTCCATTATTCATTTTCATTTTCCATCTTCATCTTCTTCTTCTTTCCTTCTTCACCAAGGAGGAGAGGCAAGTACACCTTGCCGAACCTTGAACAAATTTGCTTTTGATTGTTCCATCTTCTTCCTTGCATGATTCTAAGCATGTTTAGAACTTGGAGTTTTTAATTTTACCGGGTGGATTCTTGTAGATCTAAGTTTATATTATTTTCGATTTTCTTGGGTTTTGATCTACCAAACTTACTTGTTTACAAAAACTAATAGTTCCATATTGCAGAGAATTTAATTTTATGCAGTTTTGGCTTTTGTTTCGCTTGATTTCGACTCCGGATGAGGAAGTTATGGCCGTTACAAGTTTTCAGAACTTTCATGGCTGAACTTGCTGTTTGGGGACGATGAACCTCATGCGCCCGGGAGGCCATGCGCCGTGAAGTCCCGGCAACGCATCCCTTAACTCCGAGCGTGTCATGCGCATAGGTTTCCTACGCGCATGTACTGAAGACGCAACGTGAGTTTCTCATGCGCCGATTCGTGCAGGAATCTCATGCGCCGATTCGTGCAGGAATCTCATGCGCCGATTCGTACAGGAATCCCATGCGCCGATTCGTGCAGGAATCTCATGCGCCGATTCGTGCAGGAATCCCATGCGCCGATTCGTGCAGGAATCTCATGCGCCGATTTGTGCAGGAATCCCATGCGCCGATTTGTGCAGGAATCACATGCGCCGATTTGTGCAGGAATCTCATGCGCCGATTGTGCAGGAATCCCATGCGCCGGAATTGCTCTATTTCGCTGTTTTGTATGTTTAAGTTGTTTTGTAGCTAGAATCTTGAAAAACTCAAAACATGAAAGTTGTAGAGTTTCTCCTTAGCTTTAAGAATATATATTATATATATATATATTATTATTTAATTGTGTAAGTTTCTTCCCTTCTTGATAAATGACATGACCTGATAGTGACCCGCCGTGGTGCGCTTCCGACATGATAACTTGACCTGACAAATTTGACATGATAACTTGACATGATAATTCTTGATAGTGGCCCGTCGTGGCGCACTCTTGATAAGTGATAATGATAATTCTTGATAGTGGCCCGCCGTGGCGCACTCTTGACGTGATAAACCTGACATGATATATCTCGAATGCTGTTGCGACGGCTAACACGACTTGACAAGATTGAATAACTTGGACACCGTGGACGATTGTGCTTGTACAAATGAACCCGTCTTGTCTTGCATCATGTTTAGGACGGGGACCTCTGAGTACCACGGTCAGGGGTACCCACTGAAATCGACTAAGGTTAACAACTAGAATAATCCAGTAGTCATGAAGAGATTTCCCAGCTACAGGCAATCCCGTTACCTGGGCGCGCTTGTGGATTTGTAGCCTGCCGACGAGTAGGACACACTTCCAGCACACTGTTATGTGTTGCACCCTTATTGTACTAATATTCGCCTGGTTAACCTGGATGGTCTGCAGGGCTTGTGGCTGTGGAATAATCTCACTGTATCTTGCTAGTAATTAGGCCTGTGATAACCCTAGTTAGTTAAAGTATCAAGCCGTACTTATTGCTTGGCCGTGAATGTTGGATGAAGTTCGATCAGTCTAGTCTTGTCTTGATCTTGTACTTGGTTGTTACATGTCCTGATTTCTTACTTTATCTTGCCGATAAATAGTGGGAGAAACCAAGTTCTGTTCAGACGAAGGGTTACAACCCCGGTCCTTGTTTGGTTTACGGGTTGTAACCTGGTTATCTGAATAGTCCCATGGTTATCTCATCGTATATCACCTTCCCAGTCTAAGTCTTGTTTAGATCCAGTTCCTAATTGTTTCCAGGATAATGATTGCAATGATTGTCACTCTAATGTATTGTACTCTGTATTGTCACTCCCTGTTTGTCACTCTCTGAGTGTCACTTAATGATTGTCACCTTTAGCAATAAATGATCAGAGACCAAGTTCTGTTCAGGCGAAGGGTTACAACCTCGGTCCTTGTTTGGTTTAAGGGTTGTAACCTGGCTTCCGGAATAGTACTTTCGTCCTCTCTTTGTATATTGCCTAGCTCTAGTTATTTAATATGTTCTCTAGTTACTTTATCTCACCTGTTCATATGACTACTTGCTTTGCATAACTCTTAAAAGATCGTTTGCTTAACAAGTCTACTTTTAATTGTGTTTACTAAATGCTTTACTTACTGCCTTCTTATGTTCGGGTTAAGTGCATTGGTACTGCACGAATCTCGATCCTCCCTTATTTATTGCTTTCTCTCTCTGTTGATTGCCTATGATTGCTGGTTTTAAGTTCATTGTTCGGCCTCCTTTGTGGTACTTGCTATTTGGGGTCTGACCCCACTGGTTTTGCATGGCCAGGTTCTGATAGAAGAGCCCGAAGGATCTACCGTACCATTCACTCGACGGTGACCAGCCGGAGCACCAGAGTGCCTCAGTGGGCTCTTCTTCATTCTCCCACTGATATGTAAATTCTCTTCTTGTAACGTTTAGCCCCGAGCACGTGTTTAGCTCGTGTTTTGGTATTTTCCTTGATATTGTAGCCTACGGGCATAAACATGATATGTGTATTCTAGACTATAGCTAGTCCTTATCATGTACGACTAATATTCTAGCTAGTCATCAGTTCTGTGGTACTGGCTTCATGATCAGTCATGTATATATGGTTCGGGACGCCTTACTATTGTATGTATGATGATCGTACTCTTGCTCTTGTATAATTGCCTGTGATTGAGATACCTAGGATTGTTAAACCATAGGATTGACTGATGGCATGTAGAGTAACCCCCATGTCTTGACAGCTTATACGTGATTTCAGAGTATTAACGTACTTTGGAATTGCGTAGCTGGCTATGTCTGCCCCCGCTCTCCGGTATTCTGGTTCTGGGGCGTGACAAGGTCAGCCAGCCCAGCCTCGATTCTTACGGTAGAACTACTCAGCAGTTTGTGCTGGATTAGTACGTTTGTTCTTCTCTGTCAGATGGTTGCTATTGGTAGGGCTAAACTGAAAATTTTGCAGTTGGACAATCATATAAACATACTTTAGGGTCCATTTTGTAAGAGAAAAAAGTGGGAGGAAAAAAATGGAAGGAAATGATACATTCTCTTTTCTCTTCTTCCGTATAGAAAGAAAAAAAATGGATGAAAAAACAGTGGAGAGGTTACTTTTTTCTCCTAATATAAGAAATTCAATCTCTCCAAAAAAAAAAAAAAATGGAAGAAAAAATAGAGGGTTATCAAGTATATATATTTTATTTTCATTCCTCCCACTTTTTTTTTCTTAACAAATAAAGGAAATATATTCCTTCTAGTTTTTATCCCTACTACCAAACACAAATTTCTTTTCATATAGATGAAAAATGTATTTCTATTTTTTTTTCTCCCATTTTTTTCATCGTTCCTACTGAACGGAACCTTAAAGAAAACAAGGTACAAGATAGCGATAGTGTAATTTGCTGCACCAACATTTTTCGGTAAATAAGCAGAAGCATAAGCAGCCCCTATCTTACCATGGATCCTGTTACCAAAAAAATAAAAACAGAAGCAGCATTTGCCACCATGGATCGTTAAAAAAAAAAAAAACAGAAGTAACAATTTCTTTTGCTTAATCAAAAAAATGTTCCAAAATTTAACAACTCTTTAATTGCTATTAAAAAACTGCCTCTGCATTAGTGTTTAGTGTGTAATTGACTCTTTCTCCTACGTTTTGTCAAAAAGTAAAAAATAATGCGTTTTAGAGTGACAAGTCACAAAACATTTTCTTCACCAAACTTCACAGTTCTGCAATAGAGATGGTTATGTGCATTTCTTTAAGACAGCAAAGACGTATACAACAAATTAGGTCCTTATTTTCAAATTTTCAGGTCAGCTGTTCATTTCATTGGAAATTTGTCAAAGCTCAACGCATTGTACTCTCCAACCATTGAGCTGACGGCAACGGAAAAAGATTAAGCAAAAGCCGACACAGTTTTGCATATGCATGTACACCTCATTTGGGAAAACACCCATATGTTAATGTACTACTCAAGCTTCTACAAAAATTTATTATATATTAAAATTATTAGGGACTGTCCAATTTTTGGAGCATTACAATTTTTAGAGTCCTAAATATACATAAAATTGTAAAAATTTCAAGAGTCCTTGCTATATTTTGGACAGTCGAATTTTTGACGGTTTATATATATATATATATATATATATATATATATATATATATATATATATATATATATATATATATATATATATATATATATGACTACTGTCAAAATTTTGATAGAAAAAAAGTCTGTTTTTAAGAATATTAAAATTTTGATAGTTTTGAATATGTACAGAAATGTCAAAATTTTGTTTCTCTATTTTTTGTTTTATAACTGTTAAATTTTTTAAAGTCTTGTACATATTCATGACTGAATTTTTTTCATGTAGTTTTAAGGCTAAAAATTGTGATGACTCTAGTGTTCTTAGTAATCCTAGTGTCACTACCAAAATAAGTCATATCAGCGACGTAATTAGCGACGCCAACTTAAAACGTCGTCAATATTTTTGGTTTTAGCGACGCCAAATTTAAGCGTCACAATACGTCGCTGGTAGCGACATACAGCGACATATTGCGACTACTTATAGTCTAATAAAAACCAACGTCGTTGATTTGTCGAAAAACGTCGCTAGTTTTATCAGTTCAGCGACGTTTAGCGTCGCAAAGGTTATAACGTCGCCGAATATTAAACCAATACCGGCGCTTTGCGACGTATTTCGGGCGTCGCTAATTTCTGCTAAATAGGGTTTCCTCGGTTCCACTTTTCATTTCTCCCTCTCCCCAAATTTTTTGTTCCCGCCCCTCTTCCCCCGACCTCGACGACAGCCCGACCCCCTTCCCTCCGGCGCCGCTCATCCTCCTCCTCCACCACCGCGAGGAGACTGAAGGTAAACCCTAACCCTAATTGAGGTGTTTTTCGTGTCCAAAATGGACACAGAGACACATTACGACCATGTGTTCACTGATACAGTGTGTTCGTGAGGTTTTGGACACTTTGTGTCCATTTGTTGGACACGTGGACACCCGCAAGCATGCATATATATGTATTTCACCTCTGTACACTTAATCCCCTCCTCCTCCACCACCGAACTTGTCCTCCTCCTCCTCTTCCACCACCGTGAGGAGACTGAAGGTAAACCCTAACCCTAATTGAGGTATTTTTCGTGTCCAAAATGGACACGGAGACACGTTACGACCATGTGTTCACTGATACAGTGTGTTCGTGAGATTTTGGATACTTTGTGTCCATTTGTTGGACACGTGGACACCCCCAAGCATACATATATATGTATTTCACCTTTGTACACTTAATCCCCTACATACACTTGTGTATTTTCGTATTAATTTGGATTTGCATATTGGGTTTGGGTTTCGATATAGTGTTTGATACATTGTTTCACCTTGCAACATTCCTACACTTATTTTAGACAACAAGTATATGAACCAATTAGTCAACATCTATTTGTTGAAGTATGGTACTCCATTCTTCGTAAGTTCTAGCTATATATGTCTCAAGATCCAATACTCGAAAATTCCAAGAAGAAGAAGAAGAAAAGAATAAAATGACATCGCTCAACACCCTATGACAACTCTTTGTAGAATTGTGTTAAAGTGTGAGTTCTACAGTATGAGTTCTACAGTATGGTTCTCTTTGTAGAATAAAATGACATTGCTCAACCCTATCGATCCTCCATACAAGTCTTCCTTCATCTATTGTCTTAAAGTGTGAGTTCTACAGTATGGTTCTCTTTGTACAATTGTGTCTTATTTTAGACAATAAGGGTTTCCTATTTTTATAGGTAACATGGCAACATGTGTAAGGGAACATATAGGTGTGTGTTTGTGTTTGAAAGGGAGTGTCACAAGAGTAAGGTGTGAGCATGTGTTAGTATTTTGAGCTGTGAGAGTGTTTGTTCTATTGAGGTTAGTACCAACTGGCAAGTTAGGTTAAAAGAACCTGGGAACTATGGTGTGGTTGTATACATCATGTATATGTATGTGTGTGTCTAGTGGGAGAAAGGGGGAGGGTCAACTAGTACCAGGTATTTGGAGAGGAGGGAGAGTTTATACTAGTATATATAGACTAATATCCTAAAACTTGACTAATACAACTTAGAAATGGCTAGTTTGACCAAGTTGGACTAGTTTAGCTTAGAGTTGGCTCGGTTGGACTATACATAATATATAGACTAATATCCTAAAACTTTACTTCTACAACTCAGCCTATATGAAATATTGTAGACACAGGTGATATACCGCCGCGATAATCTCTGACCACCGCACGCACAAACACGCGAAAGAAAAGTTAGCAATGCGAAAAGAAGATGACAGATAATCTCTGACCATTTAACGTAAAATGTCATGTGTACATATACTGCGGAAAATGTAGACCGCATGAACTGACAATTGCATATCATTCACTACCTTGATGTATCTATCTTACAGAATTATGGAGCTGAATTACTATTTGCAGAATCGTACTTGGATGTACAACCGTCATCCTGATGACATGTGCGGTGTGCGGGATGAATTCATAGAGGGTGTACACCAGTTCCTGTAGTTTGCCAAGGCGTTCCCTCAGTATATGGACGGTACCAAAATTAAGTGTCCGTGTGTGAGATGTCGTAACTTGAAATATCATCCAGAAGTGGATGTCATGTATCATTTATACTCGAAGGATTTCACGCCGAATTACTATCAGTGGAGCGAGAACGGAGAACTTGTGTCTTTAGCATCGGAGTACGAGCCTTATGTGGATGTCCACAACAACGCTCATTACGACGATGGGTTGGTGAACATGGTTTTCGACGCGGCCGGGCCTAGTTTCGATCCGGATGATCATGATGCACCTGAGGAGGCACCGAACCCCGATGCTGCACAGTTCATGGAGTTGCTGGAGAATGCAAGGACTCCATTATGTCCTGGTTGTGAGGATCATTCACCGTTGGAGGTGGTTACAAGATTGTTGAGCATCAAGTCCGATTTTAACATGTCGTAAGATTGCTACAACCGTCTTATGGAGTTGCTTATAGAAATATTGCCTGAGGGTGCGAAGTTGCCTAAAGACTTCTACCGGTCTAAGAGGATGGTTAGATCGCTCTGGATGGGATACGAAAAAATCGATGCCTGTCGCAACGGGTGCATGTTGTACTACAAAGACGACAAGGATGAAGACGCCTGCAGATTTTGTGGTGTCGATCGCTACAAGGCATGTGGTAGAGGAAAGTCTGTCGGTGCCAGGAAGCCTACCTCTTCGATGCACTACTTACCGTTGACGCCGCGGTTGCAGCGGTTGTTTATGGTGAAGGAAACTGCAGAAAACATGAGTTGGCATAAGCGGGAACATACCGAAGGAGTGTTGGATCACCCATCTGATGGAGAAGCATGGAAGCACTTTGATCGAGAGTATCCCGATTTTGCTTCTGATCCGCATAATGTCAGATTGGGTCTCTGCTCCGACGGTTTTACCCCATTCGGACTTTCGGGATCCCAGTATTCGTGTTGGCCTGTGATCGTTATCCCGTACAATCTACCGCCTTGGATGTGCATGAAGACTCCGTATATGTTTCTCACCGTTATTATCCCAGGTCCGAACAATCCGAAAAGGAACATCGATGTGCATTTACAGCCGTTGATTGATGAGTTGAATCAGCTGTGGGAAGTAGGTTCCAACACGTACGATGTATCTAGAAAACAAAATTTTCGGATGCGGGCAGCACTTATGTGGACCATCAACGACTTTTCGGCCTATGGAATGTTATCTGGATGGAGCACGCATGGTCGTCTTTCATGTCCGTATTGCATGGACAACACTAAGGCTTTCCGTTTGAAACACGGAGGCAAACCGTGCTTCTTCGATTGTCATCGACAATTCCTGCCGAAGGATCATCCGTACCGGAGGAACATGAATGCTTTTCGTGCTGGCGTTGTGGAGAAGGCTAATCCCCCGCCAAGGTGGACCGGATACACGATATGGGAAGATGTAAAAGATTTACCAAGAGCTATTGAGCAGCCTGCTACGGGCTACAAGTGTAACGGATTTGGTCGCACTCATAACTGGACGAAGAGAAGTATATTCTGGGATCTTCCATATTGGAGCACCAATCTGATTAGACATAACCTTGATGTCATACATATCGAGAAGAATGTGTTTGACAACATAATTAATACTGTAATGGACGTAAAGGGGAAGACGAAAGACAATCCAAAGGCTAGATTGGACTTGGAAGAAATATGTAGACGTCCTGTATTGCATTTGATAGAGGACGGAAATGGGAAGTTGACTTGGAAGAAATACTGTAATGGACGTAAAGGAATGGGACGTCCTGAAATGGACTAAGGCTAAACAACTAGATTAATACATTAGTCATAAAGAGATCTCCCAGCTACAGGTAATCCCGTTACCTGGGCGCGCCTGGGATCTGTAGCCTGTCGTCGAGTAGGGCACATTTCCAGCATACTGTCATGTGTTGCACCCTTCAAGCTACCTAAGGGTACATACGTTTCCTGGACGATGTACCCACCTGAATTCAACCATAATCTTTCGACCTGGGTAACCTGGATGGTCTGCAGGTGTCACGCCCCAGAACCAGAATACTGGAGAGCGGGGGCAGACATAGCCAGCTATGTATATTGAAATGGAAACCACCTCGATATACGGTCACGGCTGTCTAGATATGTGAGGGTTTTCTACAAGCCAACAGTCTCTTATGGTCATGAACAAGCCTAGTGTCTCAATCACAGCAAGTAAGTAAAGTCGTAAGATGTATGATCATTAAATATACAATAATAAGGTGTCCCAAATATTACATATTCAGCTGATCATGAAGCTAGTCTTTACAAAATGTTAGGACTAGCAAGAGTTCAGTCATACATGATCAACCCTAGGATTTGTCAATCATGCTTACAGCCCGTAGGCAGACAGTAAGTAAAAGTGCATCGAGCTAACAGGTGCTCGTCGGCTAAACGCCTCAAAAGAATAATTTTACAATAAAGTGGGCAAGACAAAAAGAAAAACCCACTCTTGGCCCGGGTTTCATCTAGTGTTCACCATTGGGCTGGAAGCTTGGTAGATCCTCGGGAGCTGCTCCGAAATCTGGCCACACAAAACCAGCTGGGTCAACCCCAGAAAGAGCAAGTGCCACAAGGGGGCCATGAAATAAGAACAAAAGCCAGGAAGATACAGGACTATAGAAGAGCCAAGCTTAAGGAAATAAAACCAGAACTCCAAGAGCCAATGGTTAAGCAAGGGGGGTCAGGGGAGCAGCGTAGGTGAAAAGTCACGCACGTTGAGAGCAACGTAGGTGAAAAGTCACGCACGCTACAGGGAGCAGCATAGGTGAAAAAAGTCACGCACGCTGAGAGAGCAACGTAGGTGAAAAGTCACGCACGCTACAGGGAGCAGCGTAGGTGAAAAGTCACGCACGCTGAGAGAGCAGCGTAGGTGAAAAGTCACGCACGCTACAGGGAGCAGCGTAGGTGAAAAGTCACGCACGCTGAGAGAGCAGCGTAGGTGAAAAGTCACGCACGCTACAGGGATCAGCGTAGGTAAAAAGTTACGCACACTCAAGGGAGTAGTGTACGTGAAAAGTCACGCACGCTGAAGGGAGCAATGTACGTGAAAAGTCACGCACACTCAAGGGAGCAGTATACGTGAAAAGTCACGCACGCTGAAGGGAGCAATGTACGTGAAAAGTCACGCACACTCAAGGGAGCAGTGTACGTGAAAAGTCACGCACGCTCAAGGAGACACGCTTCCAACAGGAAGCGTACTCAAGTCTGCGTACGCATACTAAAGAGCGCACGCAGCTCAGTGTGCGTATGCTAAACAGCTCTGCATACTGCTCACTGTCTTCTCCAAACAGCAGAACACTATGGATGAACCCAAGGCTTCAACGCATCATAACTTGGCCATCCGAACTCCAAATCCAGATTTCCAAAGTTCCAACTTGGGTAGAATTGAATGCTCTTCCACATGAAAACACCAAAACCCATGAAAATCCAACTTAAATAGCTCAAACCATACAAAATCCAAAAATAGAAATAACTTAGATCTATAACAATGGAGGCTCCAAATCACAAAAACCTAAGTTCTAATGTTGATCACCATGTCCTAATCTAGCAAATGGACAAGAAAAAGAAGGTTCTCATGTAGTGGCAAGATGCACTTGCCTAGGGTTGGAAGAGTTATGGAGGAAGAAGAAGAAGAAGAGGAAGGAAAATTAATGGTGGAAGTTATGAGGAGAGAGAGTGGTAGGTGGGGGTTATAAAGAGGGGGAGTTGTGGTGGGGATGAGGGGTAACATAGGTTAAGGTGATCCAATACATAAACCAAATCAAACCAACCCAATCCAACCAAGTAAAACCGAACCATGCCAAAAACCGAAAATACGAGAAATAACGAAATTCTACAAGTCGAGAAAAATAAAATACATGCCAAAATCCAGATACGAGTAAAAATACGAAATACGGGAAAAATACGGGAAATGAGGGTGACAACTCTACCCACCTTAAAAGAATTCCGTCCTCGAAATTTAATCAAGGAGCTAGAGATTGCCACGATAAGCTACATTAAGCACAGGCAAGCTACACTAAGCAGTCCAATCATACAATCATACAATACAAGCAAGGAAGGGAAAATGTAAGGCATAAGAAAGACATTATACCTCACGAGTCAAACAGGTAGGGATATCGCGATCGGATGTCGTCCTCACGCTCCCACGTTGACTCACCCAGAGAGTGATGACCCCAAGCAACACGGACTAATTTAATAGTCTTGTTCTTGATTATCTTTTCCCTCCGGTCCAAAATAGACACGGGCCTCTCCTCATACGAAATGTTGGTACCAAAAACCAATTCCGAATGGTCTAGGATGTGGCTCGTGTCCGGAATATACCGTCGTAATTGGGACACATGGAATACATCATGTACCTCACTTAGCGACGGCGGAAGAGCGAGACGATATGATACATCTCCTACTCGCTCTAGAATATCGAACGGCCCTATATACCTAGGACTAAGCTTTCCCCGCATGCCAAAGCGAATGACGCCGTAGTTAGGAGAGATCCTAAGGAATACATGGTCGCCGACAGCAAATTCTAAGGGACGCCGATGAGCATTGGCCCAATGGCGCTGGCGGTCCTGGACAACTCGGAGGTGATCTCTGACCTTCCTGACTACTTCAACTGTCTGGGAAATCAACTTGGGTCCGAGCATCTGTCTCTCTCCGATATCGTCCCATGCTAGCGGGGATCTGCACTTCCTGCCATAGAGAGACTCAAAGGGTGCTATCTGGATACTGGCCTGATAACTGTTGTTGTACGAGAATTCCACCAGGTGCAGATGATTCTTCCATGAACCACCGAAGTCAAGGGTACAAGATCTCAACATATCTTTAAGAGTCTGGATTGTGCGCTCTGATTGACCATCCGTCTGTGGGTGATAAGCGGAGCTGAACTGAAGACGAGTCCCCAAACTCTTCTGCAAGCTGCGCCAAAAGTGTGATGTGAATCTTGAATCCCTGTCTGAGGTGATGCTGACTGGCACACCGTGAAGCCTGACGATCTGCCTAAGGTACATCTCTGCTAGCTGCGCCGTCGACTGTCCAACTCTGAATGGGAGAAAGTGTGCCACCTTGGTAAGCCTGTCCACAATCACCCAAATAGCATCTCTGCCGGCCGGAGATCTGGGCAATCCGGTCACAAAATCCATGGTTATATGTTCCCATTTCCATTCTGGGATCGGTAAGGGTTGAAGAAGTCCAGCGGGCCTCTGATGTTCAGCTTTAATCTGTTGGCAAACCAAACACCGAGAGACAAATCGGGCTATCTCCCTCTTCATGCCATTCCACCAAAAATGCTGACGAATATTACGGTACATCTTCGTACCACCCGGATGAATAGAATACTGCGAACTGTGGGCTTCTGCTATGACTTCCTGTCTGATATCTCCACTGGGCACACAAAGACGAGTGCCGTACCGAAGTGTACCGTCTTCATGGATACGCAACTCTGGCCTTCTTCCTGCTTCACACTCTGCTCTGAGTCGCTGGATCTTGGAATCTGCTGACTGCGCCATCCGGATCCTCTCAACTATGCTGGACTGAACCTGTAGGCTGGCCATCAATGCTACGCTGGTTGGAAGAACCACTTCAATTCCCATCTTCTGAAGATCTGCCAATAACTCTGGTTGCGCCGTCAGAAAATAAACTCCGGCTCTCCTGCTCAATGCATCTGCCACAACGTTGGCCTTCCCGGGATGATACTGCAAATCCACATCATAGTCCACTAGTAGCTCGAGCCATCTTCTCTGCCGCAAATTAAGGTCCTTTTGGGTGAAAACATACTTCAAGCTCTTATGATCAGTAAAGATCTCTACTCTATCTCCGTACAAGTAGTGTCTCCACAACTTCAAAGCAAACACTACCGCCGCCAATTCCAGGTCGTGGGTCGAATAATTCTTCTCATGATCACGTAGTTGACGTGACGTATAAGATATTACCTTCCCATGCTGCATCAAGACACACCCCAATCCTCTGCCTAAAGTGTCGCAATAAACTGTGAATCCTCCGGTCCCATCTGGAAGGGTGAGAATGGGAGCCGTTATCAAACCTCGCTTCAACCTCTCAAATGATTCCTGACACTCTGCTGTCCAAACAAACGGCACATCCTTGCGGGTCAACTGGGTCATCGGCGCTGAAATTCGTGCGAAATCTGAAACGAACCGCCGGTAGTAGCCGGCCAATCCAAGGAAACTGCGAACCTCTGCCACTGAGCTGGGTACCGGCCATGACTCGATAGCCACAATCTTCTGGGGATCCACTTCCACTCCTCCTTGGATAATGATGTGACCTAAGTACGAAATACGATCGAGCCAGAACTCGCATTTACTGAACTTGGCGTACAACTGATGCTCTGTCACCCCCAGTTTCTAGAAACATGGGTATTTTTGTCATTTTCCACTTTAAAAATTATTTTGAAATTATTTATTTATTTATTGCATTATTTTGGGGATATTTGAATCGGGTTCGAATTTTGACTCATTCCGACTTGTTTTGACTTGTTTCGGGGACCCGGGATATTTTGACCTTAGCGGGCCCACACACTAGTTAGCCATGGCCCACATGTTAGATATTTTGGTTAGAGACTAGACTATTATTTTTGGTTAATTTTAGTTAGAGATTAGTGGTTTCGGTTTGACTAAAATACCCCCGGTTTAACCATTTCCTATTTATTAGCTATTTTAACCATTGGAGGGCAAACTTGTAATTATCCCAAATAGGACAAAACCAACAATGTGGCCGGACACTAGAGGGGGATGGGGAGGAAAGAGAAAACCCACTTTTTCCATTCTCATCCACTCTTTTCTTCTTCTTCTCCAAAGAGCTCCTTCTCCTTTTGAAGCTTCCATTGATTTCCTCCTCCAACCAAGGTGATTCCTTCTCCAAACTTGTTTATTTTCTCATGTAGATTGGTTAGGAAACCCATTAGGATGAGTCCCAAGGTTGTGTCCCTCTCTAGAGACCATTTTGTGTCCTTTGGACATTTCTAGGAGTGTCCAACTTATAGGTTTGTGTCCCAATAGGAAAAACTCTCTTTTGGACACATGGGTATTGTTTTAATATTTATTTTGTGTTGTTCTTCATTATATTCCAGATTTTTGCTTGTTAGAGAATGAGTTGTTCATGTATCTTAATGTATCATTTTCATTCTTTTATTGTTTATATATATGTGGTTATATATATATATTTCTATATATAATATATATATATATATATATATATATTATATATATATATATATATATATATATATTTATATATATATATATATATATATATATATATATATATATAAAAATATATATATATATATATATATATATATATATATAAAAAAAAATATATATATATATATATATATATATATATATATATATATATATATATATATATATATATAATATATATATATGGCTTATATAATTATTGGGGGTTATATTGTGATGTGTTGTGATGTGGTTGTGTGTCCAAATATGGACAGCCATGGCCGGCCTATTAGTGAGGTGTTGGGGTTGGTTTTGGTGAGGTATTGGTGTGGTGTTGGTGTTGGTGTTGGAGTAGTGGTGGTGTTTGTGTATTTATTTGTGATAGAGGGGAGTTGTAGAGATGAGTTTGTAGGGTGTTATTAGGGGTGTTTTACTGCTGAAATTTCAGCAGCTAGGACAGTATTTGACAGCCCCCACTTTGCCCCACATAAATTGGTCCATAAAGCCCCTTAAAACCCATCCAAAACCACTCAAACTTCCACCCTTCTTAGCCACCAATTCACCTATAGTTAGGTCCACCTTCCAACCCAAAATGACAGCTCCTAATTACCACAAAAATCAGTCCACCAAGTCTACAAAAATCTGTCCATTTTACCTTTGTGTGTGTGTGAGTGTTGTGAGATGTGTGTGAGTGTTTTGTGAGGTGTTTTGAGTGTAGTTTAGTACCCATAGGTAGCCTATTGCCTAAACTAATAGGAAACCTATTAGGAAACCTATAGAGAGGCCTATTAGAGTGTGGTATCATGTGAGGGTGAGTGGTGTTAGTGAGTGGGGTAATAAAAAGGGTAAATTCATGATATAGGCAAGGTAATGGGTAAAGGGCTAACATGTGTCGTAAGATGGCCTAGATGCTTAGGATACCCCAATCTCTTGGTAGGTAAACCTTAGATAGGTTGATATCTAGCTACCATAAGGAGCCTAGGCTAGTGCCATGGGTATTGGCGGGATTTTCTTGGGATTTGGTAAGGTATCGGGATTTACCTTAGAAGGGTAAATGCTAGTTTTGCCTAGAAATGGGATATTAGTGTTAGAAGTCTAAGATGATGTTAGAACTTGATCCCCGTGGTTGGTAATGATCAAATATGGTACTCTAAGACTAGTTTTGACGTTGGTTGACCGTTTTGACCAAAAGTCATTAAAAGTCAACCGAAGGTCAAACTTAGCCTTTAAGCGACCCGATTTGACCGAAACCAACCCAGAGTTGACCAGTTGACTAAAAGTCAACAGTTGGTCAACATTAGACCAGTTTGACCTAGGGTTGACCTAGAGTTGACCAGAGTTGACCAGAGTTGACTTTTTGACCAAAAGTCAACTGTAAGTCAACCGTTGATCCCGATTGACCTAGTTTGACTTGGAATGACTCCCAATGACCTAGTATGGCCTAGTATGATTCAGTTAGACCTAGATTGACCTAGTTTTGACTTAGACTTGCATTCATGGCTTGTATTAGTTTCCTTTTTCAGTATTTAGTCCTGTTTGACTCATAGTATCTTATCATAGGTCTGTGATCGCTCTGAGCGTCTGTTCACTCTATCAGCTCAGGACCACAGGCGAGTACATTCACTGATAGTTTTTATTGTCTTGATATCTACTATATTCGATTCAGTTGTAGTGTTTTACATGATTTCCGATACGACGGTTCACGGACTAGTATACGTCGGATCCAGTCATGAGATGTTATTCCTTGTCTCCCTTGGTATATGAGTATGTGATATTTTTGTGTTCTTGTACTTGTATAGACATGGACTTGAGAGTCGGCTGATCGCCTGCTTTTAAGTCCCGTGTCATGACGTGTTATGTCCGGATCCGTGATACTATTCGGAGATGGGGGAATTATTAGGGGTTATGTGATCAAAGCCCCATGTCACTATTTTGCTAGCGCCACCCTCACCTCACGTAGGGTGTAGCAGATACTCTATGTCCATGTTATCCAGGTTGGCCGGCATGACCCTTTCCAGATTTTCATGTGATTGTCGGGCCAAGTGGATAACCCTACCATGATTCCCTAGCCGATCACATATCGCTCTAATAATTCAAATCACATTTTACATTATTGCTATATCTTATATTCCAGTTCAGCTTTACTTACTGTACTTTTCACTATGCTATGATTCATTTCTCACATGCTCTACCTGCTTTTACTGTACCATATTTTGACTAAGTTCTGTTTGAAAGAAGGGTTACAACCCCGGTCCTTATTTGGTTTAAGGGTTGTAACTCGGCTTTCAAATGGTTCCCATGTCACTTATATCTTTGTCGTGTATTCCATTATGCTGTCTCTTATAGCTTTTGTCAATTCATATGGAACTGCTGTTGGTGTTTGTACTTGCTCATTTTCCTGACAGAATACCGTTGACAAATTTTACAGATGATTTAGAGGCTGATTGCCCGACTTACTACGGGATAGAGTCTGATGGACTGGACCTAGATAGTGGCTTAGTGGTAGAGCCACTAGACTTCGCCCACCCGGAGTAGCCTAGTTAGTTAGGTTTGCCTGGCCTGCGAGCCAGCTAGTTTATTTTCTGTTGTAGTATCTTTATACTTATTATTATTCTGAGACTCTGGATTTTGTGTTAGCTGTGACTTGTGGATATTTCTGGACTCGTTTCTTGCTTATTCTATCATATCTCTTTTCCATGCTTTCTGCCTTAGTTTTGATTTATGTGATTGAGACAGTATTGCTTTGTTCCTCCATTCGGAGTGTATATACTATACAGGTACATTTATCTGTTTAGTCGTAGTATTTACAGACCCTATATACAGCGTTCTACCTCCGATACTGCGACGTAGGCTGGACGTAACCGCTTCTCGTGCCCCTAATCAGGGTGCGGGTCGTGACACATTTTTGTGGTGGCCCATGCAGGTCTGAGTCGCAAATAGTACGATCTTGTAATGGTGCTCGACTTAGAGTACTAATTACGAGCCTGCGTCTAGGATGTAGGATCTAGGGTATGGTAGGAGTTACTCAATCACATTTTAGGAAAATTCTGATCTTTTGATTTCCATGACAACTCTTCTTGCATATTGAATTCAATTGTCCTCCTTTGATAATATCTTATCTTGTGCCATATTGATCTCTTGGGTTCAATTCATCTTCAGGATGGCAGTGACTCGTTCTCAGGCAGCAGGGCCCAGTACAGTTCCAGAGAGGTCAGATCCGGGAGGTCTTCCATCTCCGGCTACGGGAGCAGCAGTCGAGAGAGCAGTAGCCTCAGTCCCTGCCCTTCAGGCAGGAGTAGCAGCGGCAGTTCCCGGAGGTCTTTCACCTCCAGCTGGAGGAGCTGCAGTTCAGAGAGCAGCCACGTCAGTTCCTGCCCTTCCGGCGGGAGCACCAGCAGCGACGGTTTCAGGAGGTCTTCCACCTCCAGCAGCGAGACCGTCCATGGTCATTCTAGACATTCTTCCACTGTCGCCTCAGCTACCGGCAGACACCCAGGGGATGATGGCCCTTCTGCAGCAGATGTTGCAGACGCAGCAGCGCCAGACAGAGGTGCTGAGACAGACGATGGAGAACTCGCACCAGTTAGCTATGGCAGCAGTGGAGAGAGGTGTACCGGCTACAGTTGAGGGAGCACCAGCACAACAGCAGGGCCAGGGGAGGCCCGGTATGCATCTCGACTTCCGGAAGATGAACCCGCGAGATTTCAGGGGTACCGAGGGTATCCTATACGCGGACGACTGGCTAGAGGATGTCCAGCAGAGTCTGGAGTTGGCAGAGGTCCCGAGAGGTCTGTGGGTGACTTCTGCAGCGAGCCAGTTCTTTGACATAGCGCTGACATGGTACCGCACGGATCCGCGTGCGTCGGTTTGAGGTATATCTTGGGAGGACTTCAGGAAACTCTTTAAGGAGAAGTTCTACCCAGATGTAGCCTTGACAGCTTTGGAGGGGCAGTTTGCCAGTCTGGAGCAGGGGAGCTCGTCGGTCGATGAGTACGCAGCAGAGTTTTTTTGCCTGAGCAGGTTTGCACCGAGTTTGGTTCAGGACGAGGGATGCAAGGCTCGGAAGTTCAGGAGGGGTCTCATTCACGCAGTGCGCACTCGCACGTCCGGGCGACGAGACGCTACCTTTGAGCAGATTTTGATGGAGGCCCAGATTGCTGAGGAGGACTTCGGCCTTAAGCCGAAGAGGAGCAGTGATATTTTGGGAGCCAGTTCGAGTGCGGGGCCAGCGAAGCACCCACATCCCCAGCAGAGGCAGTTCCAGCAGCAGCAGCCTCAGATACAGTTCCAGCAGGCACCTGTGCGTGCCCAGCAGCACCAGGGTCGGGGTCAGAGGCCATCTACACAGTGCACCTTCTGCGGGAAGCCAGGGCACACTCGAGAGGTTTGTAGGAAGAGATTGGGCGTCTGCTTGTACTGTGGGGCGCCTGACCACCAGCTGAGGGATTGCCACGCTAGTGGAATCCGAAGAGACCAGGACGGAGTGCAGCAGGCTAGAGGAGGCCAGCAGGGGCGTGCATTCGCCATGACAATTGAGCCCACTCAGGCAGTGGCGGAGCAGATAGCAGGTTCCAATCTTTCAATCTCATTCCGCATTTGCTTCCTTATAAACTGTCTTGAATTTCGATTCTATCTGTTCCTTGTCTGTTTGATGAAAGTTTGTTCTTGTGATGTGATATTTTTGAGATAAGTCGTATGGGCTAGGTCGCCTCGATTATGAGATTTTAGAATCCTCTAGGGTCATGCTAGCAGGCAGAGTGAGGACATATAGTCGGACTATGGACGTATTTCTAGGGCGTGGGAATTTAAGGTTTTCGCTGCCAAGCTAGCGGCATGCAAAAATTTTAAATACCATGATTCTAGAGGTTTGTACCGTAGTTGAGGACTCTGTGATTATCGTAGCCTTGCTCACTGGTATGACGGAGATTCTGGGTATCATGATGATTGGACAGACGCGTACGATTATCGAAAATTACATGATTTTTGTTGTTGTTTGTTTGCTTCGTTTTAAGTTTTTGGTTGATTCTTTTAAGGTGGATAGACTCATGTTTGAGAGTAATTCTAAATTTTATAAATTTAGTCATTTAATTCCTATTTTGATTTTAAGAATTTAATTATTTTAAAATTTTAGCCATGACTTGTGAATTTGAAATTTTACTATTGTTTGGTTTTAATTTCGAGGACAAAATTTTTTTTTAGGTGGATAGATTTGTCACCCCCAGTTTCTAGAAACAGGGGTATTTTTGTCATTTTCCACTTTAAAAATTATTTTGAAATTATTTATTTATTTATTGCATTATTTTGGGGATATTTGAATCGGGTTCGAATTTCGACTCATTCCGACTTGTTTTGACTTGTTTCGGGGACCCGGGGTATTTTGACCTTAGCGGGCCCACACACTAGTTAGCCATGGCCCACATGTTAGATATTTTGGTTAGAGACTAGACTATTATTTTTGGTTAATTTTAGTTAGAGATTAGTGGTTTCGGTTTGACTAAACTACCCCCGGTTTAACCATTTCCTATTTATTAGCTATTTTAACCATTGGAGGGCAAACTTGTAATTATCCCAAATAAGACAAAACCAACAATATGGCCGGCCACTAGAGGGGGATGGGGAGGAAAGAGAAAACCCACTTTTTCCATTCTCATCCACTCTTTTCTTCTTCTTCTCCAAAGAGCTCCTTCTCCTTTTGAAGCTTCCATTGATTTCCTCCTCCAACCAAGGTGATTCCTTCTCCAAACTTGTTTATTTTCTCATGTAGATTGGTTAGGAAACCCATTAGGATGAGTCCCATGGTTGTGTCCCTCTCTAGAGACCATTTTGTGTCCTTTGGACATTTCTAGGAGTGTCCAACTTGTAGGTTTGTGTCCCAATAGGAAAAACCCTCTTTTGGACACATGGGTATTGTTTTAATATTCATTTTGTGTTGTTCTTCATTATATTCTAGATTTTTGCTTGTTAGAGAATGAGTTTGTTCATGTATCTTAATGTATCATTTTCATTCTTTTATTGTTTATATATATATGTGGTTATATATATATATATTTCTATATATATATAGATGTATATATATATGGCTTATATAATTATTGGGGGTTATATTGTGATGTGTTGTGATATGGTTGTGTGTCCAAATATGGACAGCCATGGCCGGCCTATTAGTGAGGTGTTGGGGTTGGTTTTGGTGAGGTATTGGTGTTGGTGTTGGTGTTGGTGTTGGTGTTGGTGTATTTATTTGTGATAGAGGGGAGTTGTAGAGATGAGTTTGTGGGGTGTTATTAGGGGTATTTTACTCCTGAAATTTCAGCAGCTAGGAGAGTATTTGACAGCCCCCACTTTGCCCCACATAAATTGGTCCATAAAGTCCCTTAAAACCCATCCAAAACCACTCAAACTTTCACCCTTATTAGCCACCAATTCACCTATAGTTAGGTCCACTTTCCAACCCAAAATGACAGCTCCTAATCACCACAAAAATCAGTCCACCAAGTCTACAAAAATCTGTCCATTTTACCTTTGTGTGTGTGTGAGTGTTGTGAGATGTGTGTGAGTGTTTTGTGAGGTATTTTGAGTGTAGTTTAGTACCCATAGGTAGCCTATTGCCTAAACTAATAGGAAACCTATTAGGAAACCTATAGAGAGGCCTATTAGAGTGTGGTATCATGTGAGGGTGAGTGGTGTTAGTGAGTGGGGTAATGAAAAGGGTAAATTCATGATATAGGCAAGGTAATGGGTAAAGGGCTAACATGTGTCGTAAGATGGCCTAGATGCTTAGGATACCCCAATCTCTTGGTAGGTAAACCTTAGATAGGTTGATATCTAGCTATCCTAAGGAGCCTAGGCTAGTGCCATGGGTATTGGCGGGGTTTCCTTGGGATTGGGTAAGGTATCGGGATTTACCTTAGAAGGGTAAATGCTAGTTTTGCCTAGAAATGGGATATTAGTGTTAGAAGTCTAAGATGGTGTTAGAACTTGATCCCCGTGGTTGATAATGATCAAATATGGTACTCTAAGACTAGTTTTGACGTCGGTTGACCATTTTGACCAAAAGTCAATAAAAGTCAACCGAAGGTCAAACTTAGCCTTTAAGCGACCCGATTTGACCGAAACCAACCCAGAGTTGACCAGTTGACTAAAAGTCAACAGTTGGTCAACATTAGACCAGTTTGACCTAGGGTTGACCTAAAGTTGACCAGAGTTGACCAGAGTTGATTTTTTGACCAAAAGTTAACTGTAAGTCAACTGTTGATCCCGATTGACCTAGTTTGACTTGGAATAACTCCCAATGACCTAGTATGGCCTAGTATGACTCAGTTAGACCTAGATTGACCTAGTTTTGACTTAGACTTGCATTCATGGCTTGTATTAGTTTCCTTTTTCAGTATTTAGTCCTGTTTGACTCATAGTATCTTATCATAGGTCTGTGATCGCTCTGAGCGTCTGTTCACTCTATCAGCTCAGGACCATATGCGAGTACATTCACTGATAGTTTTCATTGTCTTGATATCTACTATATTCGATTCAGTTGTAGTGTTTTACATGATTCTCGATACGACGGTTCACGGACTAGTATACGTCGGATCCAGTCATGAGATGTTATTCCTTGTCTCCCTTGGTATATGAGTATGTGATATTTCTGTGTTCTTGTACTTGTATAGACATGGACTTGAGAGTGGGTTGATCACCTGCTTTTAAGTCCTGTGTCATGACGTGTTATGTCCGAATCCGTGATACTATTCGGGGATGGGGGAATTATTAGGGGTTATGTGATCAAAGCCCCATGTCACTATTTTGCTAGCGCCACCCTCACCTCACGTAGGGTGTAGCAGATACTCCATGTCCATGTTATCCAGGTTGGCCGGCATGACCCTTTCCAGATTTTTATGTGATTGTCGGGCCAAGTGGATAACCCTACCATGATTCCCTAGCCGATCATATATCGCTCTAATAATTCAAATCACATTTTACATTATTGCTATATCTTATATTCCAGTTCAGCTTTACTTACTGTACTTTTTACTATGCTATGATTCATTTCTCACATGCTCTACCTGCTTTTACTGTACCATATTTTGACTAAGTTCTGTTTGAAAGAAGGGTTACAACCCCGGTCCTTGTTTGGTTTAAGGGTTGTAACTCGGCTTTCAAATGGTTCCCATGTTACTTATATCTTTGTCGTGTATTCCATTATGCTGTCTCTTATAGCTTTTGTCAATTCATATGGAACTGTTGTTGGTGTTTGTACTTGCTCATTTTCCTGACAGAATACCGTTGACAAATTTTACAGATGATTTAGAGGCTGATTGCCCGACTTACTACGGGATAGAGTCTGATGGACTGGACCTAGATAGTGGCTTAGTGGTAGAGCCACTAGACTTCGCCCACCCGGAGTAGCCTAGTTAGTTAGGTTTGCCTGGCCTGCGAGCCAGCTAGTTTATTTTCTGTTGTAGTATCTTTATACTTATTATTATTCTGAGACTCTGGATTTTGTGTTAGCTGTGACTTGTGGATATTTCTGGACTCGTTTCTTGATTATTCTATCATATCTCTTTTCTATGCTTTCTACCTTAGTTTTGATTTATGTGATTGAGACAGTATTGCTTTGTTCCTCCGTTCGGAGTGTATATACTGTACAGGTACATTTATCTGTTTAGTCGTAGTATTTACAGACCCTATATACAGCGTTCTACCGCCGATACTGCGGCGTAGGCTGGACGTAACCGCTTCTCGTGCCCCTAATCAGGGTACGGGTCGTGACATGCTCCCTAAGCGTCTGAAGGACGACTCTGAGATGCTGCTCATGCTCTACTTCACTCTTGCTGTAGACCAGGATGTCATCTAGGAACACGATCACGAACTGATCCAAGTAAGGCATGAAAATGCGATTCATGAGGTCCATGAATACGGCCGGCGCATTGGTCGCTCCAAAGGGCATAACAAGGAACTCCCAATGTTCATACCTCGATCTGAATGCTTTCTTCGGGATGTCCTGCTCTCTGACTCTGATCTGGTGGTATCCTGACCGCAAGTCGATCTTCGAGAATACTGAAGCCCCTCTGAGCTGATCAAACAAGTCATCTATCCTCGGAAGAGGGTATCTGTTCTTGATTGTCACCGAATTCAAGGTACGATAATCAACACATAGCCTGGACGTACCATCCTTCTTTTCCACAAGAAGCATCGGGGCTCCCCAAGGCGATCCACTTGCACGGATGAATCCTTTGGTCCTCAGTTCTCCAATCATCTTGTACAAAATCTCCAATTCTAAAGGCGCCATCCTGTAGACTCGCTCTGACACTGGTGCTGTCCCGGGAATCAAGTCTATAGTGAACTCAATCTTCCGCTCTGGTGGCATTCCTGGAAGCTCCTCTGGAAAGACATCTGGAAACTCTTCAACTATCCGGGGTAACTGCACTGCTGCTACTGCCATCCGCAATGCTGGGGAAGATGGCTCCACTGCGCCTCTGGAAAACGAAAACTCTGGCTCGCCGGGGATACTAAAGACAACTCTGCCAATATGACAGTCTATCCTAGCATACTGGTTCCTCAACCAATCCATGCCTAGGACTACATCATAGTCTGCTATAGGAAACTCTATGAATCTAGCGGGAAACTCCCTACCGCTAACTACGATCCGACACGAGAAAAACACTCGATCTACTCCCACAAGACCATTACCAGTAAGTATATTGAGCCTCACTGATAATGACTCAGGCTCCAATCCTATCCGTGTCGCGAATCGTGCAGACATGAATGAATGCGATGCACCAGAATCAAACAATACCGAAGCTGGAAAGGAGTTGACGAGAATAGTACCTGCCACTACCTCACCTGGTACAACTTCTTCTTCCATAGCCATCATCATGGCCTGACCTTGTCCTCTGGCTGCTGGTCCCCTCTGCTAGAAACCTCTCTGCCTATTCTGGGTCTGAGCTTGGGCTTGTGCATACTGCTGGGGGTGTTGTTGCTGGAATGCCTGAGACTGAGGCGGCAAGGGCCTCGAAGACTGTTACTGCTGCTGCTGAACTGGTGCTGGGGTCGGTCCTCTCACCGAAGAGCTAGAAGGGTTAGATGCTGATGAACCACCCCTATTTGGGCAAGCTCCAACTCTATGATCTGCTGCTCCACAAGCCAGGCACAATCCCTGCGCCCTACGACAATCTGCCACCACATGCCCTGGCTTCCCGCAATGAGAACATCCCATCGCGGAAGTCTGCTTCTGCTTCTGCTGCTGCGGGTATGTCGGGGTCGAATGCTGAACCTACGTTACTGAGGCCGCCCGTCTCGGAGTCCTAATGGTCAAACTTCTAGCTGCCGGGACTGGAGCTGATGATTGGTGCATCTGACTATGGGACCGCTTCCTACTTCCGGTCCTATCCACGATCCTCTGGGAGGTATACTCATGCCTCCTAGCTGCTCTCAAGACCGCATCGAACGTCTGGTGCTCAAACTGCTCAACCGCCAACAAGATCTCCAAATGCAGTCCCTGCTGGAACCGCTGGGCTCTATCGAGCTCGGTTGCCACCAAGGTGGGGGCAAACCTACTCAGCCTAGAAAACTCGGTAGCATAACCATCGACCGTCCTGCCTCCTTGCTTCAAGTTGGTAAATTTGGTCTGCAAGTCGTACTAAGCCACAGCATCGAAATACTTCGTCTGGAATCTCTCTCTAAATACTTCCCAAGCAATGGGTGCCACTAATCCCATGGCTTGCGCTGCCCACCAACTGCGAGCCAAGTCCAACAACTGCAGGCGTACCACCGCCACCTTCTCATTCTCGGGTGTCCTAGCTGCTTCCAGAATCACCTCGGTATCCTGAAGCCATGCATCCGCGGCAATCGCATCCTCGCTGCCGTCGAAGAAAGGAGGGTTCAAGCGCTTGAAACTGTTGGCCGTCTGGTTCCCTGGATGTCCGCCTCGGGTCAAAGCATCTTGAACTGTCTGGTGCAGGGCGTCGCTTCGACGATCCTGGGAAGCTATCAAAGTTCTGATGAGGCCTACTAAGGTACCATCATCTGGCTCTATGGGCTGGACGGGCCGAACTGGTGACTCTCCTCCAGTAGGCACAACTCTGGAGGCTACCCCGGAATGCTGGGCTTGATCTCCAGGTTGCTACTGATCCGCGGAGTGTGCTCCACCTCGTCGATCGGTAGGACCAGGTACAGTGCCGCTGAAGAAGACGACACAGAAAATAATAAGAAAAGGACCAGGACAGATCAACGACATAAGCACAGGATCAGGGCAAGAATCCAGGGATTCAGAGGATACGAACAGAGATCAAGGACGAGTACTGATTGAGACATCTATCTGGTAAACCCCCACACATCTTGATTTACAAGACCTGCATGGGCCACCACTAAAACCATATCACGCCCCAGAACCAGAATACTGGAGAGCGGGGGCAGACATAGCCAGCTATGTATATTGAAATGGAAATCACCTCGATATACGGTCACGGCTGTCTAGATATGTGAGGGTTTTCTACAAGCCAACAGTTTCTTATGGTCATGAACAAGCCTAGTGTCTCAATCACAGCAAGTAAGTAAAGTCGCAAGATGTATGATCATTAAATATACAATAATAAGGCGTCCCAATATTACATATTCAGCTGATCATGAGGCTAGTCGTTACAAAATATTAGGACTAGCAAGAGTTCAGTCATACATGATCAACCCTAGGATTTGTCAATCATGTTTACAGCCCGTAGGCAGACAGTAAGTAAAAGTGCATCGAGATAACAGGTGCTCGTCGGCTAAACGCCTCAAAAGAATAATTTTACAATAAAGTGGGCAAGACAAAAAGAAAAACCCACTCTTGGCCCGGGTTTCATCTAGTGTTCACCATTGGGCTGGAAGCTTGGTAGATCCTCGGGAGCTGCTCCGAAATCTGGCCACACAAAACCAGCTGGGTCAACCCCAGAAAGAGCAAGTGCCACAAGGGGGCCACGAAATAAGAACAAAAGCCAGCAAATAACACAAGAAGGACTAATATTAAACAAGAATTATGAAAACATGCCAGGATAATATACGACGAGATAACCATGGAACTATTTCGATAGCCAGGTTACAACCCGTAAACCAAACAAGGACCGGGGTTGTAACCCTTCATCTGAACTGAACTTGGTTTCCCACCATTTATCGGCAAATAATAATGTAAGAAAATCAAGACAGAAAACAATCTTGTACGGGATCAAGACATAGCTAGACCTCATTCAATCAATCACGGCCAAGCAGATCCTACGGCTTACTACTTTAACTAACTAGGGTTATCACAGACCTAATTACTAACAAGATGCAGTGAGATTGTTCCACAGCCACAAGCCCTGCAGACCATCCAGGTTACCCAGGACGAAAGATTAGGGTTGAATTCAGGTGGGTATATCGTCCAGGAGATGCATTTACCCTTAGGTGACTTAGAGGGTGCAACACCTGACAGTGTGCTGGAAATGCGCCCTACTCGACGGCAGGCTACAAATCCCAAGAGCGCCCAGGTAACGGGATTGCCTGTAGCTGTGTCATCTCTTCATAACTACTGTGTTATTCTAGTTATTAACCTTAATCCATTTTAGTAGGAGCTCCTGACCGTGGTACTCAGGAGTCCCGTCCTAGACATGATACAAGACATGACAAGTGGATTAACAAGCAAGCAAGAAAGAACCACCCACGGTGTCAAGGTAGGTCAAGTTAAGTTATCAAGATAAATCATGTCAGGGTACTTGTCAGGAGTGCGCCACGACGGGCCACTATCATGTCAGGTTGGTCATGTCAGGAGTGCACCACTACGGGTCACTGTCGTGTTATGCTAGTTCCTTGTCATACCATGCCATGTACAATAATCATTCCAAACATGTTAAGTAAAAATCAAGTTCATGACAAAAAGGCGTAAGGATATAAAATGGGCATAAAATATCTAATAAAATATCAAGATACAGGACTATAGAAGAGCCAAGCTTAAGGAAATAAAACCAGAACTCCAAGAGCCAATGGTTAAGCAAGGGGGGGTCAGGGGAGCAGCGTAGGTGAAAAGTCACGCACGCTGAGAGCAACGTAGGTGAAAAGTCACGCACGCTACAGGGAGCAGCGTAGGTGAAAAGTCACGCACGCTGAGAGAGCAACGTAGGTGAAAAGTCACGCACGCTACAGGGAGCAGCGTAGGTGAAAAGTCACGCACGCTGAGAGAGCAGCGTAGGTGAAAAGTCACGCACGCTACAGGAAGTAGCGTAGGTGAAAAATCACGCACGCTGAGAGAGCAGCGTAGGTGAAAAGTCACGCACGCTACAGGGATCAGCGTAGGTAAAAAGTCACGCACACTCAAGGGAGCAGTGTACGTGAAAAGTCACGCACGCTGAAGGGAGCAATGTACGTGAAAAGTCATGCACACTCAAGGGAGCAGTGTACGTGAAAAGTTACGCACGCTGAAGGGAGCAATGTACGTGAAAAGTCACGCACACTCAAGGGAGCAGTGTACGTGAAAAGTCACGCACGCTCAAGGAGACACGCTTCCAACAGGAAGCGTACTCAAGTCTGCGTACGCACGCTAAAGAGCGCACGCAGCTTAGTGTGTGTAAGCTAAACAGCTCTGCACACTGCTCACTGTCTTCTCCAAACAGCAGAACACCATGGATGAACCCAAGGCTTCAACACATCATAACTTGGCCATCCGAACTCCAAATCCAGATTTCCAAAGTTCCAACTTGGGTAGAATTGAATGCTCTTCCACATGGAAATACCAAAACCCATGAAAATCCAACTTAAATAGCTCAAACCATGCAAAATCCGAAAATAGAAATAACTTAGATCTATAACAATGGAGGCTCCAAATCACAAAAACCCAAGTTCTAATGTTGATCACCATGTCCTAATCTAGCAAATGGACAAGGAAAAGAGGGTTCTCATGTAGTGGCAAGATGCACTTGCCTAGGATTGGGAGAGTTGTGGAGGAAGGAGAAGAAGAAGAAAAATTAATGGTGGAAGTTATGAGGAGAGAGAGTGGTAGGTGGGGGTTATAAAGAGGGGGAGTTGTGGTGGGGATGAGGGGTAACATAGGTTAAGGTGATCCAACACATAAACCAAATCAAACCAACCCAATCCAACCAATTAAAACCGAACCATGCCAAAAATCGAAAATACGAGAAATACCGAAATTCCACAAGTCGAGAAAAATAAAATACATGCCAAAATCCAGATACGAGTAAAAATACGAAATATGGGAAAAATACGGGAAATGAGGGTGACAGCAGGGCTTGTGGCTGTGGAATAATCTCACTGCATCTTGCTAGTAACTAGGCCTGTGATAACCCTAGTTAGTTAAAGTATCAAGCCGTACTCATTGCTTGGCCGTGATTGATTGAATGAGGAATAATCTGTCTAGTCTTGATCCTGTACAAATTGTTACGTGTTCTGATTTTCTTACATTATCTTGTTGATAAATGGGAGAAACCAAGTTCGGTTCAGACGAAGGGTTACAATCCCGGTCCTTGTTTGGTTTAAGGATTGTAACCTGGTTATCTGAATGGTTCTATGGTTATCTTACCGTATATCCTCGTGATGTTATATTTCACCAGTTTACTATATATTATTATCTTCTGTGCTAATTGCTGGTTTTATTTCCTAAGTGAAGCTTCTTTTGTGGCACTTGCTCTTTCTGGGATCTGACCCAGCTGGTTTTGTATGGCCAGATTTCGGAGCAGCTCCAGAGGACCTACCGACTTTCCAGTTCGATGGTGACCACCAGGCGTAACCAGGGCAACGAGTGGATTATTTTTGGCTCTCCAACTCTATTGTAAAAATATTCTTTTGAGACGTTTAGCCGACGAGCACCTGTTTAGCTCGATTGCACTTACTTACTGTCTGCCTACGGGCTGTAACATGATTGACAGATCCTAGGGTTGATCATGTATGACTAAACTCTTGCTAGTCCTAACATTTTGTAACGACTAGCTTCATGATCAACTGAATATGTAATGTTTGGGACACCTTACTATTGTATATTTGGTGATCTTACATCTTGTAACATTTACTTAGTTGCTTGTGATTGAGACACTTGGCTTGTTCTTGACCTTAAGAGACTGTTGGCTTGTAGTTAAACCCTCTTGTATCTAGACAGCCGTGACCGTATAGCGAGATGAATTCCATTTCATATACGTAGCTGGATATGTCTGCCCCCGCTCTCCAGTATTCTGGTTCTGGGACGTGACAACACCCCTGGCTTTCTTCCTTTCAAAACAACGTAGAAAGACATGCTACAAAAACAGGGAATTAACAAAAACAGCAGCAAAGATATCAAAAGAGCAGGGAATTAACAAAAGCAAAGACATCAAAAGAGCAGGGAATTGAAGTCACACAGAAACAGCAGCCTATGGGCATCATAGGCCTTGTGAAAACAGCAGCATGTGCTGTTCCAGAGTAGTAAACTTGAATTGAACATATTGCACCTAGGACTTTATTAAAATACCTAGAAATTGTTTAAAGCGGATCGAATGAATTCAATGTCGCATACTCTATTTTTTGCCTTATGTCCCAATATGTAAAGGAATATGGCTAGTTGTTCTTCCACACAAACAGATCGTGTATCATGGAGCGACCCCTTGCAATGCCATGTCGGTCATTGCCCTCATTTTCCACTAAATTAATAATTATAGTTACAACAGTAAGGGGCTGTTTGGTTCCCTCCTATGGGCTGAAAGTGGGAATATTTTTTGCAACTTGGGTGAACTGTTGACCTAGGTGCAATAATATTCTACATCTACATCTAGAAAGGGCAAAGTAAATAATAGTGTAAATCTAGAAAGGACAAAGTAAACAGATCAAAAAATATCACAAATATGCTCATTTGCAGGAAAGACTAGTATGACAACAAAATCTGATCACAATTTGCAGGAAAATGACATTTTTCCAGCAAGATGACATGCTCGCAGCAATATGACATGTTCCCAGCAACATGTTCCCAGCAATATGATACCACAAAATCGGAATATCAGATTATCTGTGAAAGCAAAAATTTATAAGCCAAAAATTCTTAAGAAAATCGGATCTACAAGAAATCAGATATACAATTATTCTTAAGCAAATCTATAAGCAAAAAATTCTTAAGAAAATCTATAAGCAAAAATTTATAACCAAAAAATTCTTAAGAAAATCGGATCTACCAGAAATCCATTCCCAGCAAGTATTCGTAAGCAATATGACAAGTTCCCAGCAGATGTATACAATCGCAGCCATGTGACATGTTCCCAGCATATTAAACCAAAAATTTCTTAAGAAGATTTCTCAAAAAATGGTGGAAAATCAACGAATATACAAAGAAAATGAACGGATCTACAAGAAAAATAAACGGATCTACAGAAAAAATTAACGGATCTACAAAAATGGCAGAAAATGACCGGATCTACAAAAATATCCAAGAAATGGCGAAAATAATGACAGATCTACAAAGATCTAAGAAGATCTAAGGGAAAAAATGGCGAAAAGAAGCAAAATAAAGGAAAAAAATGGTTAAAAATTAACGAAAATAGGGTTCCAGAGTAGAGCTTTATACTGCAGAAGAATGGCGGAAGAGCGGTGGTCGGACCCTTTTTTTTTTCACTTCCTTCTCCAGAGTTTCCCTCTCTCTCCTCCCAGTTTCACTGGACTTCAACCCACAAATGGCCGGAACTCAAAATGGGTTTTTTGGTTAGGGACAGGAACTGGGGACCGGTCCAATCAACCGAGTTTCAAGTAGTAAACCATCCGAACCAAACACAAAAAGTGGCCAACAGTTCACCCGAGTTGCAAAAAATATCCCCACTTTCAGCCCATAGGAGGGAACCAAACAGCCCCCAAAGTGTGTCAAAAAAATTATCTCCATAGTATTATTGATACTAATAATCTAATAGCAGTAGCTGTAACAGACAATTGTGTTTGTGCAGGACATGTAACACCTACAACAGTAATACTACCACCACATTAGTACCACAATTAACGCAATACCAACAATAATTGCATTTATGGCACACCATATAACATATATTCTAGAAACTAATTAAATGCGAGTGTAATATTTATATGTAAATAATTAATTTATTATTATAGGAAGTAATTAAATCCGTGAGTTGAATATTTTCATAAAATGATTGACATTGTGCATGGTCGGGACAGAATGGCGGGAGGGTCATCTCGGGCCAATGATTATTGATTTTAAATAATACCTTGGTTTCTAATTTTGTATATGATTTGTTTTAAACTTTTTGTGCTATAATTTAGAAGGAAAAAAAAAAAAAGACAACCTATGCAGGAGGGGAGAACAGAGCAGAGAGCAAAGAGATACGGGATACAAGAAGAAGAGAGATATCGTCCTTTTAAAAAGTAGAGAAATTTTGAGTGGCACCCCACTTTTATTTACCATATTTACAGTATACCCCACAAGTTTACAACAATGTAAGGTACCCCCACTTTTGACGGTTTTCGTCCAATATGGACGGTCAATTAGGTTGATCCAAATTTTTTGACAAAAATACCCCTGACCTGTTGTCTTCTTCACTGTGTCACTCGCCCTCCCCCCTCCCCCGCCGCTGCCGCCCCCCCCCCCTCCCCGACCTCGCCGCCCCCTCCCCGACCTCGCCGATCTCGCCGCCCCCGTCTGATAGATTTCAAGTCTTAAGTAAATCATGGGGATATTTTGCAGGTACCCGAAGGATTCCGACAAACACATGCTCGCGAAGCAAACTGGACTAACCAGAAGCCAGGTGCTAAGAGTCCCTTTCTCTTCCTGTGTATATGAATGAATGAATTCATTCGATTCGAAGGCCTGTTGTGATTATTAATGCATTAGTTATTCTTTTTTATTTTGCGAATGCATGTCTCGAACTGGTTCATCAACGCGAGGGTCCGTCTCTGGAAGCCAATGGTGGAGGAGATGTACAACGAAGAGGCCAAGGAGCAGGAGCAGAACAACGGCGATGACAAGACCAGCAAGAGCGATTGTAGCGAGCATTCGGCATCCCAAGCTCAGAGCCCAACAAGGACAGATCAAACACATAGCTTCAAACCAAATCAAGACAACCACCACCACCACGCGAGCCTCCCCCCGTTCGCAACCCATTCATCGAATCTAGGTATCTTCGACGACCGCAATGAGGAGCCTCTTATGCAGCAGAGTATGAAGAAGGCACGTATGGACGAACCCCTCCACCACCAGGCCAACATGCCCAATCCGGACGACATGAGCAACCGCGAGCTGCTGATGAAGTTCATGGACCACCACGGGGGCGGCGAGGTCGTGGAGGGGGGGCGGCGAGGTCGACGAGGTCGTGGAGGGGGGGGGGTGCTAGGGCCCGACGAAGGGGGGCGGCGGAGGCACGCCGACGGCGGGGAGGGGGCAGACCCTGAAAACATAGAGGGATTAGGGAAAGAAGACCGGGATATTTTGGTAAAAAAAATGGTCAAAGGATTTTACCGTAAGTTGGGGACGAAAACCGTCAAAAGTGGGGGGTACCTTACATTGTTGTAAACTTGTAGGGTGCACTGTAAATATGGTAAACAAAAGTGGGGTGCCACTCAAAATTTCTCTAAAAAGTATTGTGGTTTAGTGGTTATAATGTTATACTTTTGCAAATGATCTCTATCATAGCGGTTAAGAGAGAAACATGCGACTCAAGTGGTCGGGAGTTCGAGTCCCAATGGTGACGAATTCGCCACAATTATCCATTGTTTCAAAAATAATATATATATATATATATATATATATATATATATATATATATATATATATATATATATATATATATATATATATATATATATATATATATATATATATATATATATATATATATATATATATATATATATATATATATATATATATATAAAGGTGGGATCAGATTCACCCCCTATTTGTCCACCCCCATTATCATCCCTTTTCTGTCCGTTGGATGAAATTAAATTAATGAAATAGATTAAATCTTAATCTAAGATTGAGAACAAAATAAAAATCCTGCTTAATCGGTCCCTCTACCATTCCTCGAGAAACCCCTCGCCTCCTCCAAACCCCACATCTCTCTGCCTCCAGTCCTCCGCCTACCACTCAGCCTCCGCCCACTCCGCCATCGCCCGCGTCGCCTCCGACTGCTAGTTACATCATAGTGATTCGTCATCTTGTAAATGTCATCTAGTTTTTTGATGGTGCGTTGAACTCTCGCATGATTGGCATCAGATTATCCATGGCAAACGGACGTCCATGTGTATTGCTGATGTTTAACAATAGAACAACCAAACACTAACTTAGTAAAATCTCCAGCCAAGATGCTTATAGATGACAAAACTCCACGTGGAGATAACGCTTACGGATGTGTTGCTTGGGCCACTCCATGACCGTCGTTGGAGCCGACGCCTCCTACACCAAGCCCTTCACCACCAACGTCCTGATGCTCGGCCCAGGTCAGACCACCGACATCCTCGTCAACGCTGACCAGACCCCTTCCCGGTACTACATCGCCGCCCGCATCTACGCCAACGTGCAGGGCGTGCCTTTCGACAACACCACCACCACCGCCATCCTCGACTACGTCTGCAGCTGCTCGAACAAGCCTGGCTCAAGCATCCCGCTGGCGCTCCCGACCCTCCCGGCCTTCAATGACACCAGCTCCGCCACCGTTTTCACCACGGGGCTCAAGAGCCCGGGTAAGGTCAGCGTCCCATCCCCGGTCGACGAGAGCCTCTTTGTCACCGTCGGCCTGTTTAACTGCCCCAGGGAGGGGACGTACGGCGGGCCAAACAACACCCCACTACTACAAAAATAGATAACAATGACGGTTAAATATGTTAATTGATGACATTTGTTTGGCCGTCATCTATGAAGGGGTCATCTTTATCATTAGAAATCAATGACAGCTCAACGTATGTCATCTTTATTTATAAAAGATGACTTTATGTGTCATCTTTATTTAGAAAAGATGACTTCTGTGTGTTATCTTAATTTACATTTGATGACTTTTATCATAAAAAATCAATGACAATTAAACGACGTCATTTTTATTTATAAAAGATGACTTTCATACGTCTTCTTTATTTACAAAAGATGACTTCTATGCATCATCTTTATTTACAAAAGATGACTTTGACGCGTCATTTTTATGTACAAAAGATGACTTCTATACGTCATCTTTATTTTAAAAGAATTATATTTATCATAAGAAATCTATGACAGCTCAATACATGTCATCTTTATTTGTAAAAGATGACTTTTATGCATCATCTTTATTTACAAAAGATGACTTTCATTCATCATTAAATTTTGTTATTTTTATAGCTCCAATTTTTTCATCCGTATTCCACAATTTATATTTTGTGTACACTATAAAGAAGAAGAAAAATAAACACTTAACACCAACAAATTTTTTTCCATTTCATAATTATTCAAAATGCCAACATTGAACTATACAATATTATTTCAGTCTCAAACGTTCACAACATAAATTTACAGTACTTCCAAAATTTTATTATGCATCATTTTTTACATACGGTCTTCATCAACAATATCCGGGATAAATTTGGCCAGCTCTCGTCTCATTCATCAACTTCTCTGACAGCGGAATCCTTTCTCCCAGCAAACTACAAAAATAAGCATAAAATCAACTAGCTAGTATATCATGTTATACCAATACAACCAATGTTACATTAATATATAGAACAATCTCAACAACCAACTTACCACATTTTTTGCTAAATAAACCTAAATGAGAACTTACCTTGACACACTTCCATGTTAGACTTTTTAAGCAGAGAAACCACTTGTCAATAATTTGCGTGAAAGTACAAATTTGTAAAGACTAACATTCTGTATTATAAACTGGAGAGAGCGTGTCATAAATTTGTAACCAAACTTAACCATTGAACATTATTTCAAGAACGCATGACATGCAACCTATCACTTTATACCAAAATGAATGCAGTGGAACACATGTCTTTGATAGGAGAAAGGGACGTCATGTGAGGAAACATTTAAGTAACTAGTGTCACTCTAAAAACACAAATGTAGAGAAACTCGAGAAATATTAAGTACTGGATCAATTCACTGAAAGTGTCAAACAAATCTTCGCATCACCAAACCCGCAGTTTAATTTCCTCCTTTCGAGAATGCACAATTTTGAACAACTACGAGATTTGAGTATGGAAGAAACAAAAAGTAGACAAAGGGATACTTATTAAATTCAAGACAATCAAAACAAAATTTGATACAAAAGCAATAAACCATTCAAGCGATGATACAATAGTACTTACTCCTTTTTTATGAAAAATGATACCATATAAAAAGAACAACATAAGTTTAGGAAGTCCAAAGGAACAATTTGAATGTTTCCTCAACTAAGTTTATAAATTTTCAAAAAATAAAAGGATATGCATGGCATAGATTTCTCCACAAAGCCTTAAGGTACGTAGAACATCATCAATGAACCAGATCTTCTATAAACATTTTGCATGTTAACTGAAATGGTAGGACACTAGATAACCACCCAGAGAAGCATTTTCCAGTGACACCAGTTAGTTTCTATCCTCTCACAAGCTCTAGGGAGCTAAATTGGTACTATGATATAATTGAAAGATAAGTCCTTATTCTTGGCGAATAAGGAGAAACACTGATACCAGAGTCTGGTGGTTGAGAAAGTAATCTTTGGTGAATTGATCCCAATTGTTCCTTAGTCCATGGGGGTGTTGAAGCATATCTGTCAGTAAAAAAAATTGAGAAAACAAATCAGATTATTTAACATACAAACACAAAAACATTTAAGAATTTAGTGAAAATTACAACCAAGTTCCTATCAAAAGGTTCTATTCATGAAGCACATCTTAAAATAGATGCAAGACTCAATAATCAGCTAACAATTGGAAGGAAGAAAAAGCATCAAACAGAAAAGTAATAGAGCTGCATATATAAATTAGGAAAGAAATGTAGAAGCAGCTGCGTAGCAGCAATTAGAAAGCATACAACACATTAGAACATATGAAAGCAAACCAGAAGATGATCTCTAGCAAACTCTATTCCCTTATCTCGAAATAGATATCTGAAATTTGGATTATATTCTGCATTATCTACAGCTAGCTTCGCTTCTAGGATGTCACGCCCCGCTCCCGTAGGAGCGATCGTCCTCGCTAAGGCGTGATGCCGCACGGGCCTAGGTTGCGCCCGTGCAAGGCCAAGTCCAGAAACGGCCGATTTGAGTCTAGGCCACAGAGTCGCACAGAGTGTCCCCATTTGCAGCAGAAGTAAAAATGAACACAAGTAGAAGCGAATCCAAATCTCTTTATTGAATTTCAAGAAGTTTACAAGCGGCGCTAGGCCGATATTACAAATCGCTCAAGCTCTCTCTCTGAAACATAAAAGGCGTGCCAAGTGGCTTACAACATGGAATGATACATGGCGATGTTCCGATACATTATATCCTGTATAGGGTGCTTCAGCTTCTTGCAACGTTCCAAGGCCCCAGAGTTGGCTCCGCGCCTTGACACGTTCGATGGAAGCTCCGCACCCACCGGCATCTCCATTCATTCACGCATTACGCAACTCCCAGTGTGGGAGTCGCCTTGGCGACCCATCGGTCCCATAGCCTTTCAATGTTGCTAAACTCTACTCGGAGCGACTATGTTGATAGTCTTTCTGTTTCATTGTTGTAAACCATTCATTGTTTCATTGTTTGAACGTATAAGGGACATGAACGTGGGCTTGTGCCTTAGCACGAGCGTAGAGCGCGGTGCGAGCGTTTCTATAATTGTCGAGTTCTTTTCCATGTTCTAAACAAGCATGCAAGATGGGATTATTCCCTTAGCTAGGTGCGTCGAGTCATTTATTAGCATGCAAGATGTTATCGCCTAGCGATTCTCGTGAATGTGTCCGCATTGTTATGTGTCTAGGCTAAGCACAGACGGGTTCCTCGGAGCCACCCACCTTAGCGATGTTTGCATTGGCCGAGCGATACTCCGAGCGCGCCTTTGGAAGTCTAAGTCTGGATTCATCTTGACGGGCCAAGGCAAGTCTGGCATCGATTCTACATCTGGTCGAGGCCAACTCTTCGGTCGACGGCTCATTTGAGTCGTTGCACTTGCCGTTTGGATCGGCGTTCCGCTAGGGCGGAGCGGGTCGTTACATAATACACCACTCAAAATAAGTCTCGTCCTCGAGACTTCTTGAGTGCAGGTCATCCTATCATTCCTTAACTCGTGTCGTCGTGTTTCCTAGACAATTTCATCGAACGGCTCCATCGTTCGGTGGAATCGAACCAACTTGATATCTTTCTAAGTTCCGTGTCGCACGCGTTTGGTCGATTTATTGAATAGCCTTTCATTCATTTTATAGTTGATTTTACTTATTCAATTCAGGTATTTCTTCGTCTTGGTTGCTATTTCTCCGTGTCATGGGACAAAAATGGTTTCACGAGGCACGTTATAATTCGTCAAATGCGCGGGTCGACCAAGTCTATGTAATTTTTGTCAAATTCAAGACCAAATATTGTACTATCGTCGAGCATAACTTTCTATCAATGGTTCAATTCGTTGTACCAACTTTTACTAGCATGATTTCACGTTCACGACACTCGTTCACTCCCCAGGTCGTGCTAGAATTTATCGTATCACTTGGCCGGATCGTGCACGCATTTCAGGCGTCCCCAAAATACCTGCATTCAGCCAAGCCGCATGATCTAGAAATTGTCATTCTCACTCGAGTCGCATCGTGCACATAATCAAGCGTCCCTGAATATGTGCATGTCAGTCGAATCTCGTGAGGGGTATTCCTATATTCGTGATTCACACTACCCATCCACGCCAATCCTCAAGATCAATCCTTCGATTGATAACTCCTGAAACAGGGCGTCTCGCCTACCTGCTAGGCCATCTTTTCGAGGCTAAGTCAATGTCAGGATTGGAATCATAGTTCCCCAACAATAATGCCAATACTGACCCCAATCCTAGGGTCAAACCAAAGTCGATAGTACAGGATTTTCTACCCAAGCTCGCGTCACTCAGATTTCTAAACTTCGAGCACGATCACCTATTCGCATTAATGTATTCGTCGCACCCGCAACGAATTCAAATCCTTTCAATTCACTAAATTGACATACTTCACATATCCATTCTAACCAATTCACGTATTCGATCACGAGTTCATCTAACTTGACAATATGTTGCGCCCCAATCTCACGCGAGTCCGATTATTCATGGTGGTTCATGAATCACCATGCAACGCTCCCGTGAAATAATCATTCTCATCGGGGCGTAACTCTTGTTTGGGTCCAGACTAATTTATTCTCGATACGCGGATTGGACCTACGCAATCCTCAAGCTTAATCATCAAGCACACAGAATCATTCTCAAGTCTACTTCGCATCAAACCACAAGTCGAAGCACACAAATTGCCATGCCATGCTAGTTCAATCACCCCCGCTGTATGAATCACCTTAGAACGTGTCACGCTTAGTTGGCCGTGACTTTAAAAGTCCCGAACGAGATGTCGCTGGACAACTTGTGAATGGATAACGCATGTTAGAAAACGATTCGGAACGATGAATGAAAGTGAATGGTCTTGATCGAGGAAATTTAGAGAATCGTGCATACGATTTGGGATTGATTCAAATGAAACGTGGCTTGAGTTTTGAAACAAACGATCTTGAAACGAGCTTGAGGAATAGCGATTGGACTTGATCTTGAATATCGAGGAAATGGTGGATTATCCAACTCGGACAACAACATCAACGCGCGACTCGAAATCTGTTGCAAAGGAAGATCGTCAGGTTACGCATATCGTCGATGGTATTGAGGCGTATCAAAGATCGATATACGATAACTCGGGGGTACTCTGACTCAGCGAATGACGATCGTGCAAATGTCATTGTCCCGTTGGATGCTATACTTGAGATGTAAAAAGAATATATCGAGAAAAAGATAGACTTGGCTCGAGGATTTTTTTTTTGTTGAACGCATGACGGTCGAACTATCGAGTAGAGATCTCGGCTTGGATGAAAATGAAATGTTTGGATTGCTTCGACGATAACCCCAACGTCGACATTCTTGTCTTATGCGAGCGCAACTCCAGCCTCGCACATGCGTCGCACCGATAGGGCGATCACTCCGCGTGAGCGCTGGTATGGTGATTCATACAGCGGGGGTGATTGAACTAGCATGGCGTGGCAATTTGTGTGCTTCGACTTGTGGTTTGATGCGAAGTAGACTTGAAAATGATTCTGTGTGCTTGATGATTAAGCTTGAGGATTGCGTAGGTCCAATCCGCGTATCGAGAATGAATTAGTCTGGACCCAAACAAGAGTTACGCCCCGATGAGAATGATTATTCCACGGAAGCGTTGTATGGTGATTCATGAACCACCGTGAATAATCGGACTCGCGTGAGATTGGGGCGCAACATATTGTCAAGTTAGATGAACTCGTGATCGAATACGTGAATTGGTTAGAATGGATATGTGAAGTATGTCAATTTAGTGAATTGAAAGGATTTGAATTCGTTGCGGGTGCGACGAATACATTAATGCGAATAGGTGATCGTGCTCGAAGTTTAGAAATCTGAGTGACGCGAGCTTGGGTAAAAAATCCTGTACTATCGACTTTGGTTTGACCCTAAGATTGGGGTCAGTGTTGGCATTATTGTTGGGGAACTATGATTCCAATCCTGACATTGACTTAGCCTCGAAAAGATGGCCTAGCAGGTAGACGAGACACCCTGTTTCAGGAGTTATCAATCGAAGGATTAATCTTGAGGATTGGCGTGGATGGGTAGTGTGAATCACGAATATAGGAATACCCCTCACGAGATTCGGCTGACATGCACATATTCAGGGACGCTTGATTATGTGCACGATGCGACTCGAGTGAGAATGACAATTTCTAGATCATGCGGCTTGGCTGAATGCAGGTATTTTGGGGACGCCTGAAATGCGTGCACGATCCGGCCAAGTGATACGATAAATTCTAGCACGACCTGGGGAGTGAACGAGTGTCGTGAACGTGAAATCATGCTAGTAAAAGTTGGTACAACGAATTGAACCATTGATAGAAAGTTATGCTCGACGATAGTGCAATACTTGGTCTTGAATTTGACGAAAATTACATAGACTTGGTCGACCCGTGCATTTGACGAATTACAACGTGCCTCGTGAAACCATTTTTGTCCCATGACACGGAGAAATAGCAACCAAGACGAAGAAATACCTGAATTGAATAAGTAAAATCAACTATAAAATGAATGAAAGGCTATTCAATAAATCGACCAAACGCGTGCGACACGGAACTTAGAAAGATATCAAGTTGGTTCGATTCCACCGAACGATGGAGCCGTTCGATGAAATTGTCTAGGAAACACGACGACACGAGTTAAGGAATGATAGGATGACCTGCACTCAAGAAGTCTCGAGGACGAGACTTATTTTGAGTGGTGTATTATGTAACGACCCGCTCCGCCCTAGCGGAACGCCGATCCAAACGGCAAGTGCAACGACTCAAACGAGCCGTCGACCGAAGAGTTGGCCTCGACCAGATGTAGAATCGATGCCAGACTTGCCTTGGCCCGTCAAGATGAATCCAGACTTAGACTTCCAAAGGCGCGCTCGGAGTATCGCTCGGCCAATACAAACATCGCTAAGGTGGGTGGCTCCGAGGAACCCGTCTGTGCTTAGCCTAGACACATAACAATGCGGACACATTCACGAGAATCGCTAGGCGATAACATCTTGCATGCTAATAAATGACTCGACGCACCTAGCTAAGGGAATAATCCCATCTTGCATGCTTGTTTAGAACATGGAAAAGAACTCGACAATTATAGAAACGCTCGCACCGCGCTCTACACTCGTGCTAAGGCACAAGCCCACGTTCATGTCCCTTATACGTTCAAACAATGAAACAATGAATGGTTTACAACAATGAAACGGAAAGACTATCAACATAGTCGCTCCGAGTAGAGTTTAGCAACATTGAAAGGCTATGGGACCGATGGGTCGCCAAGGCGACTCCCACACTGGGAGTTGCGTAATGCGTAAATGAATGGAGATGCCGGCGGGTGCGGAGCTTCCATCGAACGTGTCAAGGCGCGGAGCCAACTCTGGGGCCTTGGAACGTTGCAAGAAGCTGAAGCACCCTATACAGGACATAATGTATCGGAACATCGCCATGTATCATTCCATGTTGTAAGCCACTTGGCACGCCTTTTATGTTTCAGAGAGAGAGCTTGAGCGATTTGTAATATCGGCCTAGCGCCGCTTGTAAACTTCTTAAAATTCAATAAAGAGATTTGGATTCGCTTCTACTTGTGTTCATTTTTACTTCTGCTGCAAATGGGGACACTCTGTGCGACTCTGTGGCCTAGACTCAAATCGGCCGTTTCTGGACTTGGCCTTGCACGGGCGCAACCTAGGCCCGTGCGGCATCACGCCTTAGCGAGGACGATCGCTCCTACGGGAGCGGGACGTGACATAGGATGTTATAAACAAATCCCAGTGTTTCTTCAACTAACATTTATAGATTATAAAAAAAATGCATGCCATAGAAGCTGAGTTCCGTAAAGTGATAAGATTGCAGGAAGTGCCATGTGCTTAGACATCTTATTAAGGGAACGTATACAAGATGCTCTCCTTGTAACACACAAATGAGGCATCTTATTGAAACTTTCTGTCAAACACCTCATAGGCATTAGCTTCACAAGGAATTCAAATTGCTTCATAATTGTTGCCATCTTCACACAGGCATGGGTATGATCCACAAATAAGTATTCGTGCAACATAGATGATTATACATTCTCATATTCAGAAACTTCTATTAGTATCAAATTTTCCTTGGAATAAATTTCTATCAACTTCAATTTGTCCTTTACAAAATTCCTTTTCCATATATGTGAAAGACTGTAGAATTTTCACTTCAAATTGCTTCACGAGGAATCCTATCATCTTATGTGTGTGAAGATGGCAACGATTACCTGTAGAATACCCATTTCATTCCAACTGTTAACAATACCATCCATATAGGGGTTGCTCACGAAGAAACATGTAATGCCATCTGGAATAGCAGCAAGTATTTCCAACTGGAGACGTCCATACTTCCTTGCCACACCAGGATCACTACGCATATCAAACTTTGGACTGATAGGTAACTAGTCACTGAAAAATGGAGATAGGATTACATAGTGTAAGTAAAGCAAATTAATAAACCAATCCAACAAGCAATAACAATTACATGGGGAAATGCATCTATTTTGTATGAACTCGAGAAATTAACTGAAATTATGACATATGCACGACATTGTAAGAAGGTACATGTGAAAGCATTTTTAAGTAGAGTAACCTCACTAAAATGATTGTAATTATACAACTGTATCGGGATCACTAAGCTACTTGACAATTGAGTTGCAGGCCATACCTTCCACGAGTCAGAACCATGGGACATATACAATCTCTTGGCAATGACATTATAAAACTGCGGCTGATGACATGATTAAAATTTAATAGCCCATGATACAGATCAATTGGGATTAGAGTTCCAGAAGTAATTATAACAGACTGGAAGGATCAAATATAGGCGTTATTGCAAGAGAGGCATCATGACAACTGAGCTACATCAGCCACATACATGAAGATTCATTAATGAGTCATAAGTGAAACTTTAAAGAATATAGTGAACCTATAACAATAACCAAGATAGGAGTATTACTTGTGCTAGAATATAGTGAACCTATAACAATAACCAACTTTGCATGTGAAACAAAACCATTGATAGATATGCAAAGCGTCACTTAGCTCACCTGTAGAGCTTTTCCATTAATGTGTTCCTGGAATTTTGTGGCCATGGCATGTGAAGCACATTAGCACATTTTTATCATTGCAAGTAGCGCAGGCCCCATATATTTAGTTTGATTATGCTTACTTTTGACTTTAACCATGTTAAGAAGTTAAAAAAAGAGCAAGAATAGTACCCTTTTTTTCCATATAATATAGATAGGGAAGATCGATGTCCACGTCAAATTTACCAGCAGGTGCAAGCATAATGCATCTATTTCAGATACTTACAAAATTGCTGCAGTCAGGGTTGGCCCAGGGTTTGGACCGGTCCTAATTTTGGTTGTCCTTATTGATGCAAAATTAGATTTAAGTTGAGCTTGGACTGAACCGGTCCTAAGATGGTTGCTCAAAGTCTTGTCATGCTTATCCTTGGACCGAACCTCGCTGCAATTGTGAGTGTCATAGCCACTCCATCCCAAATTTGCAAAGAAAAAGGGATAATTAAATTGTTTATTGGACTTTGTGTACTTTCTTCTACCATGTAATGATGTAAAAGAAAATGAAAAGTTAGCTAGAAACTTGGGTTGTATATGAAGCTAAGTAATGAATGTTGGGCAAAATAGCCCCCAAGTTAAGCCTAACAATGTCGTCCACATTTGAAGATCACAAGATTAATCTGTGACAAAGAAAAGATAATAGCAATATACTATGCAAGCAAACAAATTAAACTAAAGATTTGAGATAAAATGTCCAAATTAAAACTGAATGTTATAAGTTTTTGTCATCAACTATACTTTTTCAATGTGTTTCTCATTCTTTTACCAAACCTCGATTATGAAAGCAAACAACTAACACAACAAATTTAAGAATCAACTTTCCAGATGCTAGAATGATTGAAGGATAACTTAAAATGCAAGTTAAATAGTAAGAGAAGTTTGTATGTGACATGCTGAAACTAAATAGAGTTAGAAAAGGGCAGTAGAAGAATAAAGAAAGAATGAAGGACTATCTTCCTATATAGTACTGCTGTAAAGAGAATACAGGGCCAGGGAGGACTAACCAACCAGCCTGAATATTATACTCGAGCCAGGTGTGGGTCAAATCAACAAAATAGTTGTTTCATTGCAGACAAGGGCTGGGGCACGCACAGTTGTATACTTGTTTGATTACCAAAAGTATTCCCATCTACCATTTGTTTATTTCGAACAGTTGCTGGTATAAGCTTAACATTTTTATATTGTCTCAGGTTATGAGATACATGGGAACAAATATAAGGATGGTTTTGATTAACCTCATAGTCTCAGGTTACACGGTCTTAGGTTATGAGATAAATGGAGAAAGGGGTAGACATATTATGAGGGAAACGAATACAAGGATAGTTTTAAATCTGCTGACATATGAGTCCAAAATGAAATCTTCCAACAGTGCGAAAGCTGCAGTCGAACTAGAAGAATTAAAAAAAAAGTATGTATTAATAAAACCTTGAAATTTTGACTAGGCTAATATAAATGTGAACAATGCATACAAGTAATGTTTAATAAGTAGACTATAGGAAGACTTGCAAGCTCTGTTGCACTTAGCTATGCTCTATATTTGTCAATCCTAAATTTATCAGCAAATGAAATCAAAATAATTCGTATAATGTATATATATATATATATATATATATATATATATATATATATATATATATATATATATATATATCGAAGTATCTATCATGGACACAGAAAATTAATGGTGTCCGTACCCATATCATGTTCATATAACTTGTAACTTTTCTGTATTCGCGTAACATAGGGGACTACATGTGTTCCTATCTTAAAATATTTGTATCGCATCATCATCCATATTATGTCCATATTTGTGTAATCGTGTTATTATATCATTGTAATAGGTTGTGTGTTCTGCTCTTGATATGCTTCCATGCTATGTATAACATTATATATATATCTATGGTTTAAACTTTTTTCCCAATGAATATCAAGAAAATTTATCGATAGCTAATGCTGAAATATGATTAATTTTCTTGAGAGAGAAAAATAGAATAACTATAGGATAGTCTCTATAGCCTATAGTATATCTCTCTTCATTTTCATCGACACTGTTAGTGGTGTTCTAAAGAAAGGAATTCTAAAAGTGTAATAGTTTGCATCTGTATTCTTATAAAGGTTGAATAGGAATCATTGAAAAAATTAGCAAAAAACGAACATTACGAAAGTAATGTACAAAAACACTATGAATAATGGTACCATGAGGATATGAAGCTAACAAACTATAATGCTAATGCGTCTCTAAGAAAGAAGAAATAAGATAATCACTTTTAACATAACAATATGTAATGAACTTCACCTCATCGGCCTAAGGAAGAATAGCAACAGACATAACCCTTGTAAGTACACGTCCTGACTTGTCTGTTACTGGAACACGCTGCCAAATGATACCACCATCAAATAATGCTAACGCGTCTCAAAAAAAATCATAAGCACATCCGCAATTATAGAGCATAATGCGATGAGCACCAAAGCAAAAAAATAAAAAAAAATTGAAACACAAGTTTACATATGGATTTAACACAAACGTATCCTACAATTGGAATAAACTAGTGTACGCATGTCCATTAATTTATGTCCTAATTTCTACAACCTATAATTATAGAAATTAGGGCAAAAACTAGAAAACCCTAACCTACAATGATAGAAGTTAGAGCAGAAATTATGGAAAAATCAATAATGATAGAAATTTAGGACAAACATTAGGGGAAAACCTACAAGGATAAAAATTTAGGGCATAAATTAGGGCAAAACCATGTCACCAACCAGCGGTGGAGGCCTTGTCACCTACGAGGGAAGCTTTGTTGATGACGATGGACGATCTTCGCTGTTGTTGGCTGACGATGGACGATCGTCCACACCGATCGTCGACGAGAGTCAATGTTGTCCGCTCTGCGGTCGACTTATCGACGAGAAGGAGATGAGGATAAGGAGGAGGAGGTGAATGGGAGAGAGGGGCGATGATCAAAAATGAGAAGGGGAGAGAGGCGCGGAAAGAAAAAAAGGGGAGGGTTTCTCTTTGGTCGAGAAAACATAGAGAAGTGTGCGGGCATTGATGACCCTATCCATGCATTGTTAGTCTAGATAGTACATGACAAACACTTGTTAGTATGTCAATTTTTTAGTCAATATTTTATGACACACACTTGGTCTTCGTCATTATTTAAATTAAATATGACTTTTAATATTACTATGTCTCACATATTTTTTTTTTCACACACGAAGTATGACATATATAAAATCAGTTGTCATCTTAGAGTACTTTTTATGACGTTATATTTTTTTCAATGTCATAGATAAAGTTATTAATGACGATCATTAAATGAGACGACATTAAAATTATCATTAATGACATTTTGATGTGCGTGTCATCTATAAAGTGTCATTGTTAACAATTTTTGTAGTAGTGCCCGGTTCGGTGCCAGCATGAACAACGTGTCCTTCCTCCTCCTCCAGGCCTACTCCATCCTCCAGGCCCATCGGCAGGGCGTGCAGGGGGTGTTCACCTCCGACTTCCCTTCGGCGCCCTCGGTCCTGTTCGACTACACCGAGAACGTCAGCCGCGGCCCCTGGCAGCCGGGCCAAGGGACCAAGCTGTACAGGCTGCAGTACGGCTCGGTGGTGCTGCAGGGGACCAACATCTTCGCGGGGGAGAACCATCCGATCCACATACACGGCTATGACTTCTACGTCCTCGCGGAGGGGTTCGGGAACTTCGACGCGAAGGCCGACGCGTCGAAGTTCAACCTCATGTACCCTCCGATGAGGAACACGGTCGGGGTACCGGTGAACGGGTGGGCGGTGATCCGGTTCGTCGCGGACAACCCCGAGGTGTGGCTGGTGCATTGCCACTTGGACGTCCACATCACTTGGGGTCTGGCGATGGTGTTCCTGGTGGAGGATGGGGTTGGCGAGCTGCAGACTCTGCAGAAGCTCCGGAGGACCTCCCCCTGTGCTAGAGAACTGAAGAAACCTCCATTTTTATTATAAGGACGCTGCGAGCTAGTCTCCAAGACCTTCGTGTCGCGTGACGTGCGGTTGTTCCGCTTCGCTGACGTGCTCAGGGATCCGACGGAGATGTACTTGGTCTATGCAAACCGACGATGACATACTGCTGAAGGAGGAAGACGACCTACTGCTGAGAGAGGAGTTGGATAGGTGGGCCGAGGACTGTCCGGAGGAGTTCAAGGTGTGGTACGAAGTGAGCAAGTCCAAGAAGAAGGATTGGAAGTACAGCTGGCACATGAACGAGAGTATTCTAGATTAAGATTTAATCTAGTTCATTAATTAAATTTCATCCAACGGACAGAAAAAGGATGATAATGGGGGTGGACAAATAAGACTATAGGAGGTGAATCTCTCTCTCTCTCTCTCTCTCTCTCTCTCTCTCTCTCTCTATATATATATATATATATATATATATATAACACACACACACACACGGTCCACATGCATCACCAATACTACCTATGGATCATTGACACACACTCTATATATATATATATATATATGAAATTAAACTGAAAGAGTATAATTTGAGTCTGTCCATGAATTTTATACTGATAAACAATTGTAGACTATGCCATGAAGGAATCCAACATATAAATGGAACATCGTTTCGTATAATTAATTGTGAAGAAGTCAAACGGAGTGTGCATTCCGTTTACTTCAATTCGGCTTCCTCTTGAATTAAATTGAAAGTTATCGATTCTTTTTATACCAAGTATTTAGAGACAGTATTTACGTTCCGAAAATTTATAGGACCGGTTTCAAATTTTCCGTTTTTAAAATTTTTGTCGGTAATGATGTGGGATATGGTGTTTTCATCATAAAGGACTCTACGTTAGGTTTAATTAGCGTTTAGATTCTGGATTTTAAATCACTTAAGAATTTAAGCTATGATATGTTCAATTAAAAAAAAATTAGATTATGAATTTCTATTATTTATTATTTTCTTATTATACTTTGAACATGAGTATAACGACAACAACTAAGGCATGCTGAAAATAAAGTATATAAAAAAATATTGAATTAATTTTTTTTATTAGATATGTCATACTTAAATTCTAAAGTGAACGGTAAATACCTCGTTATAATAATAACATGGGAGGTTATTGTCGCATATGTATTATGTGTGCATATTTTACATAATTTATTAAACATAAAAATTATGTTGTACACGTTATGTGTGTGCTTGGCCACTAATCACTCTATAAGGCTGTATATATAATAATTTTGCCAACTTAAATGTCGTTTAATCTTATTGGCTCTCTGTCTGATCCCCAACTCATGGTGTTCAATGCGCCGGGCGGCTCGGTCCCCGGCTCGAGCCCGGTCCCCGGCTCGAGCCCGGTCCGGTCAAATTCGGTCTGGGCCGGTCCGAGCCCGGTCAACGATCTGAACTGGCCCGATCCGCCCCCAAACTCGTCCGGACTGGATTATGCCCCCGACCCACTAGCCCGGACCGGCCCGACCCAGTTTGAACGCGGGTCCGGGCCGGTCAAACCCCCCTAGCCCGACCGGGCCGACCCAGATTGGCCCGGTCTAGGCTCGGTTGGCCCGGTCCGGTAGATTATTTGATTATTTTTTTATTTTTAAACGTTGGGATGCTAAATTACCATTTTATCCTCATTTTACTTGCTGTTTTTAGATCGTTGGAAGGGTATTTTGGTCATTTTGTTGAAAATGACCAAAAATATCCTTATAACAACTCTTTTTTGGAATAAAATAGGTCATTTTGCACCCAAAAAAATATATCTATAAATAGGCTATAAATCTTCAAACTTAATCACACCACAATTTCTTTTCTCTTAAAATTTTTACAATCAAACTCGTGTACAGAGACGATTTATATCATGGATAATGATCAACTACCGCAGCAACCGTAAGATTAGCAACCGCAACATCAGCCGGCACCGCAAGAAGAGTATGAATCAGATTCGGAAATTTGGCATCATTTTAGCGGTGTTTACAGTGAGCGTCGTGCAAGTGGCGGTACCGAAAGAAGATACTCTACTAAAGTTCTTGTTGAATGTTCGCATTGTAGAAAACGAACAAAATATGACCATAGCCATGGTATAGGGAAGCTACGCCGACATTTAAAATCATGTATCAATATCTAGAAATCTTGTATGAGTCATTAATCGCAGTATATGTACTAGTAATCTTGTATGAGTCATTAATCGCAGTTTATGTACTAGTAATCTTGTGTGAGTCTTTGTAATATTGTATTAGTCATTAATCGTATTTTATGTATCAGTCATTAATCGTAGTTTATTTATTAGTCATTAGTCACAATTTATGTATTATCTAATTTGTACTTTTTAAAAACCTAAATGGTAGAAAGTAAAATAAATTTCTTTTGGTCATTCAATTTTTTTTGGTCATTCAATTTATTATTATTAATTTTAGAAAGCATTTTTTTTTTTGGATTTTTTAACTCAAACTGGGCCGACCGGTCCAGTGCTGAACCGGCCCGGCCCAGGTCCAGTTCAGCCCGGCCCGACCAAACCGGGCTCCGGGTCCGGGCTGGGTCTAGCCACCCCCCTCCGGGTTAGTCCGACCCGGCCCGCTATCACGAACGGTCTGAGCCCGGCCCGGACCGGACTATGTCAAATCCGGTTTGATCTGGGCCCAAGCCGGCCTAGACCGGCCCACCCAACACCTTGATCCCCAACAGATGATAAGGTGCGGTGATTACACGAAAGACTTCTGTCCATTGTCACACCAAACTAAAAGGATCTCCAACCCTATTGTCTTGTTTTGTATTGTGATTCATATGTGGCATGAGGCACAATACAATGCTTTTCCTATATGACAAGATGTTATTCACATAAGATAACGAGTTAAAAAAGTGTTCTCCCTTGTAAAAGTTTGAGAAGACAATCAAATTACTTTTTTCCAACTTCAAAGACAACTTTTCCCATTTTTTTTTATAAATACTTTTATTCATAATTGATGATGTGGAAGTAAAGCATTGTGAAGTCTATTGTTTAGATCTAGACAACCAACTTTATTTTATCTTTAATATGTTATTACTATGTCAACTTTACAGTTTATTTTGTATTTGCATTGGAGAAAAAATTTAAAATAAAAGTGGTGATTTTTTTGTGGCAAATTTTTTTTTTTTTTCAAACTCACAGTGGATTGGAGATGCTCTCAGTTACATTTATGAGGTTTAACAACCATGTCAAATGCCATCACCGATTTTGAGAGCTGGACCAACATTTGTCACGACTTGCTGCACCAGCCTTGACATGACACCACCAATTTCTCTCCTCCATAATCAACACAAGAAACTCAACACTCGTTGTAGCAATGTAGCAACCATGAGTGCCGCCACCAACTCACGTACCATGGATTTATAAATTGAAAAGTTCCATCAGCAGCATGATACTCGTCATATGGTTCTAATAACCATATTCTCAGAACATAGCAGCCATTAAAAATCCGACTACTTCGACTATGGTTGAAGTAGATATTTCTTCCCCCGTCAAAACCTAAAATCATAAGTTAACACGTGTCAAACTAAGAAGTCAAATTTATTTTAGACATTCACAAAAGTATTCTAAAAATAATTTTGGATGGATAAAAATGACACATGTCAATCAATGAATAAAATGGTAAAAAATAATTCTATTTTTGATGGATGAACAAAAACGAAAATGATATTTGACATGCCCGCATGCGCCCGCGGTGCACGAGCACGACGGATTCGCTGCCCTCACCACCTCCTGCTCCGTCCCTTCCGCCCCTCTCCCCCCCCCCCCCCCCCCCAGTTTCACTCGAAATTTTTTCAAAAATATTTCGTTCTACCCCACGCCGACGGCCCCCTGTGCTACTTCGCCGCCCCCCTCCTCCTCCTCCACCGCTCCTCTCCACCGAGCTCCTCACTCCTCTGCCGGCCGCTCACCTCCACCACCGACCGTCCTCCTCCTCCTTTTCCTCCGTTGCTGCGTGCTCCTCCTCATCTTCGGGCTATTCCTCCACCGACCCCCTCCTCCTTTTCCTCCGTTGCTGCGTGTTCATCCTCCTCTTCGGGCTACTCCTCCACCGACCCCCTCCTCCTCAACCGCCTACACGCGCTGACCTCCTCCTCCTCTCGGCCATCTCCTTCCTTGGTCACCCCCAAAATCAGGTAAACCCTAACCATTTATCTACTAGCCATTTGACATGGGCACGACACAGACACGAATACGACACGAACACATACACTGACACGACACAAACTTAATTCTGACAGAAAACAAAGATTTGATGTAAAAAAAAAAGTAAAACATTCTAACTAGTAAAAAAAATTATTGGAAAATTGAGACCATTATTAAATAAAGTTATATGGTTTTACAATATTTGGTGTCATTATTAAATTTTTTTTACAAGTCACAGCCTTTATCGACACTGACCCAATTCGGACAAGGTTTGGTGTAAGTATCATGAGAGTATCGAATAAAGTTCCAATGTGACAGTAATGTGTGGTAGATTAACTTGTGCATGTGGTGTCACATGTTCCTGTGAAAGTTCCAACGTGACAGTAATGTGTGGTGTAGTGTGTAGTGCATGAGTGTGGGTATATGTGAGTGAGTGATGTGGGTTAGGTAATGTATGCATACATACATACATATATAATGTGTGTATGCATAGAGTGTGTTAGGATGTGACTGTTGAATGTCTTCATGTGATAGTATATCCTATAGTGTGTGTCTTACCTATAAGTGTATGTTTGCCACCCATGTAATGAAGTTTGAAATTGGAGTTGTCCACATGTCTTTAAGTTTGAAATCATATCTTCATGCTATACTTTGTAAGCCTTTGAACAATGGACATGTATCTATCTTACAGAAGTATCTAAAAATAGATATGGATTACTATCTGCGGCATCGTTCGTGGATGTACGTACAACCGGATCCTGATGACATGTGCGGTGTACGGGATGAATTCATTGAGGGTGTATAACAGTTTCTGCAGTTCGCCAAGGCGTTCCCTCAGTACGTGGACGGTAACAAAATTAAGTGTCAGTGTGTGAGATGTCGCAACTTGAAATATCATCCAGAAGTGAAAATCACATATCATTTATACTCGAAGGATTTCACGCCGAATTACTATCAGTGGATCGCGCACGGAGAACTTGTGTCTTTAGCATCGGAGTCGGAGAGGCCGGTACTTTCTCGTAGCCCGCTCCAGTTTCGTCGGAGGACGAGCTGTGGGTGACCGCTGCTGGTGGTCTCCATAGGGGTACGTACTGCGATACGGGATCCTATGGCATCCTAGTTGCGACACAGTCCTCCGCTGCTAGTGTGCATGGTCCACATCCCTCGTAGAGGACTGCCCGAGTCCAGGAGATGGTTGACCGTCAGATTCAGTCTCTCCGTGATGTGTCACATCCCAAAACCAGAATACTGGAGAGCGGGAGACAGACACAGCCAGCTACGTACATTGAAGTGAATCCTACCTCGCAATACGGTCACGGCTGTCTAGATGTATGAGGGTTTACTACAAGCCATTAGTCACTTAGGGTCAAGAGCAAGCCTAGTGTCTCAATCTCAAGCAAGCAAGTAAATGTAACAAGATGATAGACCATCAGACATACAAGGTAAGGCGTTCCAAACATTACATATTCAGATGATCATGAAGTTAGTCATACAAAATATGAAGACTAACATGAGTTTAAGTCATACATGATCAATCCTAGGATGTGTCAATCCTGTTACAGCCATTAGGCAGACAGGAATGTAAATTCAACATGAGCTAACACTTGTTCGACGGCTAAACGCCTCAAAAGAATAATTTTACAACAGAGTGGGAGAGCAAAATAAAACCCACTCGTTGCCAGGGTTCCTTCTAGTGGTCACCATCTGGCAGGAAGGCTGAAAGATCCTAGGAAGCTGCTCCAAAATCTGGCCATACAAAACCAGCTGGGTCAGACCCCAAAAAGAGCAAGTGCCATAAAGGAGGCTTTATTTAAGAACTAAAACCAGCATATTAGCACATAAGGTCATAGATGAAATAACAAAAGACGTGAGTTAGAGAAAACATGGTGATAAATGATAAGATAACTAAAGGACTATTTCGGTAACCAAGTTACAACCCGTAAACTAAATAAGGACCGGGATTGTAACCCTTCACCTGAACAGAACTTAGTCTCTACCCAATTATCGATAAGGTAAAACATACACAAGCATGTCCTGAGATAGCCATGTACTAGGTCTAGGCAAGACTAGACAAGATGGGACTCCATCCAACATTCACGGCCAAGCAAGAGTACGGCTTGATATTTAAACTAAGTAGGGTTATCATAAGCTTAGTTACTAGCAAGATGTAATGAGGTATCCCTACGGCCACAAGCCCTGCAGACTATCCAGGTTATCCAGACTCAAGGTGCATGCTAAGAGTTATCATGACTTGTTAGGTGACTTGAGTGCAACACATGACAGTATGCATAGTAATCGTTTCATGAAGTGCCCCACATGACAGCGAGCTGGAAATGTGCCCTACTCGTCGGCAGGCTACAAGTCCATCAGAGAAGGCGCCCAGATAACGGGATTGCTTGTAGCCGGAATACCTCTCTATATGAACTACTTGATCAATCTAGTCATTAACCTAGTCAGATTCAGTATGTATCCCTGACCGTGGTTGTGAAACCCGCAAATTCAGATTCTCGATATTTTATTTACAAATTAGTTTAATTATTGCTATTATTAATAATATTATTTTATTTTATCATTATTAATGTCAGATCAGTGAAATTATTATTATAAATTATTATTAAATGCTAATTTAGGAAATTTGTATATTTTTAGAAAGATTAATATTTAATCCTGGAATTTCGAATGTTGGTCTTGACCAGTTTCGAGCCGGACTCAAATCCGACTCGAACCCAGATTCGTTTTTCTGAAATTAATTAGGGAAAACCATTAGTATTTTATCATCCTATTTACGAAAAGATATTTATGATAATAAACTTTCAAACTTTAACTTATATTTTTCTCTCTTTCTTATAACCCATTATCAACAGCCAGGATTAAGAAGACCATTCCTTTCCTTTCCTTTCCAACGGCCGACCTCTTCAGCTGGCCGAACGTCCACCGCCGAGACCCTTTCCTTTTCCTCATCTGTAACTTCCCATCCTCCTCCCTATATAAGTCTCTCAATTCTCACAAACTCTCCCCGACCCGCGAGCCAGCGCCCGAAGCCTTCCGGCCGGCCTCCTCCAGACCCGACCCCCGCTTCCCGACGTCGAGCCCCTTCAGCGCGCCCCTCTCTGCGGATTCCCCGGCCCCGCGCCCTCGCCGCGCCCACTGTCCCGCCGGCGCCCTCGGCCAACCGCCGACCCGCCCTTGTGCGGCCGCCCCGACGCCCCGACAGCGCCGTCCGTCTCTGGCCCGTGCCCCGTGCGGCCTCCTCCCCGCCGAGCTCCCTTCGGCAACCGTCTCGTGGATCTGACCTAGCTCGCTGGCCCTTGGTCGAGCTTTTTCCCGTTGTTCCAGCACCCCTGTCGTGCCCTAGCTCCTGTGTCGCGCGCCGTTTCCGTTGGCAGCCCTGTGCCCGGCTAGCGTCCAGCTTGTGCTCTTCGACGTTGTTCGATTATGTGTTCGATTCCATTTCTGCGGATTCGTGCATTCCGAGTCCGAAGCATCACTTCGGATTCCGTCGATTTCGGTAACTTCTGGATAGTCCCATAGTTCTCTTTTAGTCCATGATGATATCTGGTCCAAACCAAATTCTTCGGGAATTCGGGATTTCGATAACGTAGTAGTTACGTTACCGTTTCAGTTTTTCCGAAGTCTCTTCGAAAATATGGTTGCTGTTGATTTCTGGTTCTGAAATAATTTGGATTTTTGGACAGAACTAAGTTCTGTGTCTATTCTCGGGTTTTTCGAGAATACTGAGGAATAATTCTGTTGGTTAGAGATTTTTTTCATATATTAATTTGGCACTTGGCTTTTGAAGAATTCTGTAGCTATTTTCGGGAATTCTGGGAATTAGTTCTGTTGCGGAATTTCCGAACATTTCGGAAATGATCCTGTGGTTTCCGATGTGTTTTCGGGAATTCTGAGTCTGTTTCGGGAATTCTAATATTATTCCGGATTTCCGATTTGGCTTAGGAAAATTATTTCTGTGGTTGTTTTATATAAATATTTTTGGGTATCCCTAGTTTGGGATTGTTTTTACAAGTTGTAGCACACTTTTCCAGTTTTTGGTTTGACCAAAAATAGTGGAAGTGCTGCCGGAATTTTTATAAAATTATAAAAAAATGATTTTAAAACGATTTTCGGAAATGATATTATTTTAGGGCAACGACCTTATCGGTCAATGGGCTCCAGTGAAAAGCAAACGCACCGGTCTGTCCGGACGTTGAGGCAGAGTAGCTGTAAGTGAAGATTGGACCAGTTCTGAGACTCATACTATTTAATTTTTAATTATTAGTTATTATTATTATGTAATTCTGTAGGTAATTTACAAGACTAACATTTTCTTTTTCTTATTTTAATTCATGAAAATGTAAGGGCATAAGCCCAGCTTTTATTTATTATCTGTGGTTTTGTAATATTGTAAATTTTATTTTGGTTGGTTGATTGACGTAAAATGTAAAATGATAATATAATTACTTTATAAAAATTTAAATATCATTTTCTCACAATAAAATAATTAGGAAATTACAAGTTTATTATAAATTCACGTTTTCTCATTTAAAAGAAAACTATTAATTTTATATATAATACAAAATATAAAGTTTTTACCAAGTAAATCAATAACTACGAGTTTTTCCAAATACAAAGTTAAAATGGCTTTTCTTCGTAAGATAGTAACTCACCTCGATTAGCGCGCTCTAAGTAGAGTTGTAAATAACCTAAAATTTGACTAGGACAAATTTTAGAGATTGTAACTAGCACACCTAGATATGGATTGAATATTGGTGCTAAGTCAGGAATTCTCAATTGTAGGGTTTCGAGGACTGTATTAGCATCATCCCGGAGACTTTCCAAATCCAGTCATAATCGAAGGCAAGTACATTTATGTTGATTACAATTATTTAATAATCACTTCACTGCAATTTTAAACCACTGTTCAAACACGAACTCTTTCGAGAGTACTGACCATACTGTTGGGGACAGGGGGAGTAGAGTAGTGGATATGACCAAATCCAAAATTAGGATAACTGACTGTATTAGCTTTCCCCTCTTCACACGGGGACAAGCCATACCGTATCGCTAGGATACTACTGTAATCCAATTCGGTCATATTCATTACCTATTCACATCACTGTACTGTATTATTTCAAAACCGTTCATCTTCAAAACTGTTTAAAAGTGCATGATTTTATTGTTAAATTAATTGTCAAGATTAGCATAAATTGTACTTTGCTCCCTCCTGACTGGAGATCAACATTTTAGGTGTTTGAGTCGTTGAAGATCTGATGCCTGTTCCCGCAGAACCTGGAACCCAAGATCAGTAGAGCTGGATAGTAAATTTTTTGTAACCAATGTATCAAATGTAGATGTTGTAATTAATAGTTGTTGTATTTCAGAAATTTTAAATTGAATAAAAGATTTATATTCGTTAAAATTTTTATTTGCACATGTTTCACTACTGAATACAGCTTACTGCCGCCGTCTCAACAACGGTGCAGGCTGGACATGATCCGATTCGACCCAACAATTTGGGACCGGGTCGTGACATGTTTTTAGTGGTGGCCCATGCAGGTCAGATCTGTAAATTGGTTTAGTCAACTTAGTCTAGAGCATCGCGCAGTTCTGTAACTTGACCTAGGGATAGTTGAGACTTTAGAAAAACAGACTTTAGAAATAACTAGAACACTTAGATGATATACACCATGTTACATTATAGGGCCGAAATTATTTTACTAAAAAAATCTATTTTTGCCTGCTTATAGATTCGTAGGATACCTTGTTTGTATTTGTACCTAAACCTTATCTAGATTAGGCTGATTGTACCTTTGAGTGTCCTATGACTTCCGAGATAATTTTTCTACCATAATTTTCAGGTTCTAGTCTACCTTAGGATTCATATTCTTTTTGGAATAAAGTTGAATTTTTCAATCTTCTTCTTCTTTATCAAACCTAATTTTAACTTCTTCATTGGTTGATCAAATCTTACTTCTCTACCTTTATTTGGAATTTTGATTCGTTTGTTATGAAGAGTTTCAATATTCTCTTAGCAACCTTATTAAACTCTTTTCTACTCAATATATATCTACAACCCTTATCCAACCTTTTGCCTTGATCTCCTTTCTAATTGACTAACTTTCTCGAAATCAATCCTGAATCAAAATTCTTCTGGGATCATTTAAACCTCAAGGTCAATTATTACCAGAAGAATTAGTTCAGTTCATGATTCTCCTAAAGGAGTTATTTTCAATTTCAATATTATCTCCTATGTTTTCCCAAAAACCGAGAATATTCTCATCTGTTAATTTCCTCCATTCATCTTAAAACCCTACTCTCTCTATGAAATTTTTGATCAAATCAAGGCCTAGAAAGCTTCTATAATCATGAAGCAGGAACGGTCAGAATCCTTTCTATTGTTAAATTTTCTTAAGTCAAGGAGATTTTTTTTTAGCTGTCCCAAAGTTATTTAATTTCTTGGTGTTACTAGACAATTTTAATTTGATTTCCTTGAATCAATGAGACTTACCTTCTCTCAAATTTTCAACTTTCCTTAGTTCTGAAATTATTTCTTCTCAAAATAAATTTTTGTATTCCCTGAGTGATTTGTCGGAAATATTATCATTGGTTTTTCTTACTTAATCTGAAGCGGTGATGCTTCTATCTTATCTAGTGTTTGACTCAAATCAAGGTTGATCGTTTCATCTTCGAAATCGGAGAACAGATACTTCTCTTGATTTTTAGCCCAGTCTCTTGAATCTCAAACACATATTTTGATAAATCCCTTAATCTCAGAAGAATAGTCATCTACATTTTCTATTCTGTTTAGAACTTTAAACTCGTTTTGATTATTTAAATTATACCTCGATGTTTACTCATGATTTTGATCACAACAAAATATTCTAAACTCTATCTAGAAGATTCTAAACATGTTAGAATTTTATTTTGATATTTAGCAATCATGTCTCGAATCTGATTTTGTCTTATGAAGTAAACCTAGAACATTTTATAGCTTGGATTCTTAGAGTGCATGATATATAGGAATATATGAGTTAAAATATACAATGGTGATTAGTATCGAGGAAAGTTTGTGAATAGTTTGACATTTAAAAAAAAAATTAAAGGTTGTCAATGCTAGGCATAGAGAATGGACTCTAGGAAGGTGCATGGTGAATTAACTATAAAGGATAATCGAAACAAGAAATATTGGATTTAAAATGTAAATAATTGAGGATGACAAATTGTATGAATAGAAGAGTGCCAATAAAAAAAAATTGAGAAGATTGCACCCGATAATATGAATTTGAGTTTAGTGAAATTAATAAAGGAAAAGATCTTATTTGAGTAATAATATCATATGCATCTTAGAATTAAATTTTATATTGACTTTGAAGAGTTAACACTTTTGATTTTAAGGAGAACAAATTTTGTAATGATAAGCCACAAGGAGTTTTGATTAAATATTTTCGAAGATGTAATTGATTGAATATAAAATCTACCAGTTGAGGGAAGAATATCATGTCGAGTAGAAATTGAAAGATTAGAGGATTTAAATAAATTTTGGTGATGTGGCTTCGAGTTTTAAATTTGTTGTCTCTAGATATGAGATGTATATGAAACATTATGATTTCAGTTTTGAAAGTAAATTTTGATTTAAGGATCCCATTTAAAGGTTATCAAAGTTTTTGAAGTATGATTTTTTATTTACAAAATTTCCTCATTTATTTTATGTAAGAATTTGATTTGTGTAATGACAGTAAGTTTGTTTTTATATATATTCGTTTGTCGAATTATTTAAAACTTATGGTATTTTTTTTCCTCGCGGCAGGATAATTATATTGAGATGATCATCTTGCGCTTTATTAAAGGAGAGTAGCCATGATTAAATTTAAATCTTTGAAAAGTTTGTGTTTGAATCTTTTGATGTTTGAATTTGGATCTTGAAATAGAGATGGATGAACTTAGGTTAAAGAAGAAATCAAATCTGTGGAAGTTCTATAAAATTTTTGGAGACAAGCATTACGTGACCAAGATTGAAATTTGACTTTTGAGGAAATTATTTTTATTTGAATGAGGAAAAAAAAAACTTATTCATCGAATTAACATTAGTAAAAAAAAAAATGTGGATTAGCAATAAAGATTTTGATCTTATGATTTGATTTCTTACTGGAATTGGAATTGATGGGTAAAATTTTAAAATTTGATATTTTCTAAGGTGGAAAGTGGAAGCTTTGTAGGATTAAAATTTAAGGATAGAATTTATTTAAATAAAAGAGTTGAAGAATTGATATGGCACATTGACGATTTTGTAAAAATCACAAGTTTTGAGGGATGAGGTATGATTGAATTTGATTTTTTAAGAAGATTATCATTATATTACAAGATATAAATTTAAAGGTTGTATTTGAAGATTGAAAATTAAAGTTTATTTGGAGCATTGAATTTAAATTTAACGTTTAAGGATTGGATTTGATTAAAAAAAAATTTGGAATTTTGAAAACCAAATTTCAAGGAGTTGAGGATATTGTTGATTTTGAGATTTGGCATAAATAGTTATTATATAAAAAAAAATGAAGAATAGGATCTGTGGATTATTGTTCAAATTCGAATTTCGAGGATGAGCTTTGAAATGTTAATCAAGAAATATAAATTGGTTGGGTTTGATACGATATGTGGTTGAACTAAAATTTTAGTGATGTGACACATTGAATTTTAGAATTTACTAGCAGAGGTTAAAAGCTTAAATTTCGAGGACGAAATTTTCTAAGGAGGTAAGGTTGTGAAACCCGCAAATTCAGATTCTCGATATTTTGTTTACAAATTAGTTTAATTATTGCTATTATTAATAATATTATTTATTTTATCATTACTAATGTTAGATCAGTGAAATTATTATTATAAATCATTATTAAATGCTAATTTAGGAAAATTGTATATTTTTAGAAAGATTAATATTTAATCCTGGAATTTCGAATGTTGGTCTTGACCAGTTTCGAGCCTGACTCAAACCCGACTCGAACCCAGATTCGTTTTTCTGAAATTAATTAGGGAAAACCATTAGTATTTTATTATCCTATTTACGAAAAGATATTTATTATAATAAACTTTCAAACTTTAACTTATATTTTTCTCTCTTTCTTATAACCCATTACCAACAGCCAGGATTAAGAAGACCATTCCTTTCCTTTCCTTTCCAACGGCCGACCTCTTCAGCTGGCCGAACGTCCACCGCCGAGACCCTTTCCTTTTCCCCATCTGTAACTTCCCATCCTCCTCCCTATATAAGTCTCTCAATTCTCACAAACTCTCCCCGACCCGCGAGCCAGCGCCCGAAGCCTTCCGGCCGGCCTCCTCCAGACCCGACCCCCGCTTCCCGACGCCGAGCCCCTTCAGCGCGCCCCTCTCTGCGGATTCCCCGGCCCCGCGCCCTCGCCGCGCCCACTTTCCTGCCGGCGCCCTCGGCCAACCGCCGACCCGCCCTTGTGCGGCCGCCCCGACGCCCCGACAGTGCCGTCCGTCTCTGGCCCGTGCCCCGTGCGGCCTCCTCCCCGCCGAGCTCCCTTCGGCAACCGTCTCGCGGATCTGACCTAGCTCGCTGGCCCTTGGTCGAGCTTTTCCCCGTTGTTCCAGCACCCCTGTCGTGCCCTAGCTCCTGTGCCGCGCGCCATTTCCGTTGGCAGCCCTGTGCCCGGCCAGCGTCCAGCTTGTGCTCTTCGACGTTGTTCGATTACGTGTTCGGTTCCATTTCTGCGGATTCGTGCGTTCCGAGTCCGAAGCATCACTTCGGATTCCGTCGATTTCGGTAACTTCTGGATAGTCCCATAGTTCTCTTTTAGTCCATGATGATATCTGGTCCAAACCAAATTCTTCGGGAATTCGGGATTTCGATAACGTAGTAGTTACGTTACCGTTTCGGTTTTTCCGAAGTCTCTTCGGAAATATGGTTGCTGTTGATTTCTGGTTCTGAAATAATTTGGATTTTTGGACAGAACTAAGTTCTGTGTCTATTCTCGGGTTTTTCGAGAATACTGAGGAATAATTCTGTTGGTTAGAGATTTTTTTCATATATTAATTTGGCACTTGGCTTTTGAAGAATTCTGTAGCTATTTTCGGAAATTCTGGGAATTAGTTCTGTTGCGGAATTTCCGAACATTTCGGAAATGATCCTGTGGTTTCCGATGTGTTTTCGGAAATTCCGAGTCTGTTTCGGGAATTCTAATATTATTCCGGATTTCCGATTTGGCTTAGGAAAATTATTTATGTGGTTGTTTTATATAAATATTTTTGGGTATCCCTGGTTTGGGATTGTTTTTGCAAGTTGTAGCACACTTTCCCAGTTTTTGGTTTGACCAAAAATAGTGGAAGTGCTGCCGAAATTTTTATAAAATTATAAAAAAATGATTTTAAAACGATTTTCGGAAATGATATTATTTTAGGGCAACGACCTTATCGGTCAATGGGCTCCAGTGAAATGCAAACGCACCGGTCTGTCCGGACGTTGAGACAGAGTAGCTGTAAGTGAAGATTGGACCAGTTCTGAGACTCATACTATTTTATTTTTAATTATTAGTTATTATTATTATGTAATTCTGTAGGTAATTTACAAGACTAATATTTTCTTTCTCTTATTTTAATTCATGGAAATGTAAGGGCATAACCCAGCTTTTATTTATTATCTGTGGTTTTGTAATATTGTAAATTTTAATTTGGTTGGTTGATTGACGTAAAACGTAAAATGATAATATAATTACTTTATTAAAATTTAAATATTATTTTCTTACAATAAAATAATTAGGAAATTACAAGTTTATTATAAATTCACGTTTTCTCATTTAAAAGAAAACTATTAATTTTATATATAATACAAAATACAAAGTTTTTACCAAGTAAATCAATAACTACGAGTTTTTCCAAATACAAAGTTAAAATGGCTTTTCTTCGTAAGATAGTAACTCACCTCGATTAGCGCGCTCTAAGTAGAGTTGTAAATAACCTAAAATTTGACTAGGACAAATTTTAGAGATTGTAACTAGCACACCTAGATATGGATTGAATATTGGTGCTAAGTCAGGAATTCTCAATTGTAGGGTTTCGAGGACTGTATTAGCATCATCCCGGAGACTTTCCAAATCTAGTCATAATCGAAGGCAAGTACATTTATGTTGATTACAATTATTTAATAATCACTTCACTGCAATTTTAAACCACTGTTCAAACACAAACTCTTTCGAGAGTACTGACCGTACTGTTGGGGACTGGGGGAGTAGAGTAGTGGATATGACCAAATCCAAAATTAGGATAACTGACTGTATTAGCTTTCCCCTCTTCACACGGGGACAAGCCATACCGTATCGCTAGGATACTACTGTAACCCAATCCGGTCATATTTATTACCTATTCACATCACTGTACTGTATTATTTCAAAACTGTTCATCTTCAAAACTGTTTAAAAGTGCATGATTTTATTGTTAAATTAATTATCAAGATTAGCATAAATTGTACTTTGCTCCCTCCTGACTGGAGATCAACATTTTAGGTGTTTGAGTCGTTGAAGATCTGATGCCTGTTCCCGCAGAACCTGGAACCCAAGATCAGTAGAGCTGGATAGTAAATTTTTTGTAACCAATGTATCAAATGTAGATGTTGTAATTAATAGTTGTTGTATTTCAGAAATTTTAAATTGAATAAAAGATTTATATTCGTTAAAATTTTTATCTGCACATGTTTCACTACTGAATACAGCTTACTGCCGCCGTCTCAACAACGGTGCAGGTTGGGCATGATCCGATTCGACCCAACAATTTGGGACCGGGTCGTGACAGTGGTAACCAGGGATACAAGTCCTAGACATGATGCGGACAAGACTGGTAGCTTATACGAGCACATTCAATACAATCACCCACGGTGTCAAGATGAGAATTTACTTAGCATGTCAAGTTAGCCGTCGCAACAGCGTTCATGATTAATGTCAGATCAGTGAAATTATTATTATAAATTATTATTAAATGCAAATTTAGGAAATTTGTATATTTTTAGAAAGATTAATATTTAATCCTGGAATTTCGAATGTTGGTCTTGACCAGTTTCGAGCCGGACTCAAACCCGACTCGAACCCAGATTCATTTTTCTGAAATTAATTAGGGAAAACCATTAGTATTTTATTATCCTATTTACGAAAAGATATTTATGATAATAAACTTTCAAACTTTAACTTATATTTTTCTCTCTTTCTTATAACCCATTATCAATAGCCAGGATTAAGAAGACCATTCCTTTCCTTTCCTTTCCAACGGCCGACCTCTTCAGCTGGCCGAACGTCCACCGCCGAGACCCTTTCCTTTTTCCCATCTGTAACTTCCCATCCTCCTCCCTATATAAGTCTCTCAATTCTCACAAACTCTCCCCGACCCGCGAGCCAGCGCCCGAAGCCTTCCGGCCGGCCTCCTCCAGACCCGACCCCCGCTTCCCGACGTCAAGCCCCTTCAGCGCGCCCCTCTCTGCGGATTCCCCGGCCCCGCGCCCTCGCCGCGCCTACTGTCCCGCCGGCGCCCTCGGCCAACCGCCGACCCGCCCTTGTGCGGTCGCCCCGACGCCCCGACAGCGCCGTCCGTCTCTGGCCCGTGCCCCGTGCGGCCTCCTCCCCGCCGAGCTCCCTTCGGCAACCGTCTCGCGGATCTGACCTAGCTCGCTGGCCCTTGGTCGAGCTTTTTCCCGTTGTTCCAGCACCCCTGTCGTGCCCTAGCTCCTGTGCCGCGCGCCGTTTCCGTTGGCAGCCCTGTGCCCGGCTAGCGTCCAGCTTGTGCTCTTCGACGTTGTTCGATTACGTGTTCGGTTCCATTTCTGCGGATTCGTGCATTCCGAGTCCGAAGCATCACTTCGGATTCCGTCGATTTCGGTAAGTTCTGGATAGTCCCATAGTTCTCTTTTAGTCCATGATGATATCTGGTCCAAACCAAATTCTTCGGGAATTTGGGATTTCGATAACGTAGTAGTTACGTTACCGTTTCAGTTTTTCCGAAGTCTCTTCGGAAATATGGTTGCTGTTGATTTCTGGTTCTGAAATAATTTGGATTTTTGGACAGAACTAAGTTCTGTGTCTATTCTCGGGTTTTTCGAGAATACTGAGGAATAATTCTGTTGGTTAGAGATTTTTTTCATATATTAATTTGGCACTTGGCTTTTGAAGAATTCTGTAGCTATTTTCGGGAATTCTGGGAATTAGTTCTGTTGCGGAATTTCCGAACATTTCGGAAATGATCCTGTGGTTTCCGATGTGTTTTCGGGAATTCCGAGTCTGTTTCGGGAATTCTAATATTATTCCGGATTTCCGATTTGGCTTAGGAAAATTATTTCTGTGGTTGTTTTATATAAATATTTTTGGGTATCCCTGGTTTGGGATTGTTTTTACAAGTTGTAGCACACTTTCCCAGTTTTTGGTTTGACCAAAAATAGTGGAAGTGCTGCCGAAATTTTTATAAAATTATAAAAAAATGATTTTAAAACGATTTTCGGAAATGATATTATTTTAGGGTAACGACCTTATCGGTCAATGGGCTCCAGTGAAATACAAACGCAACGGTCTGTCCGGACGTTGAGGCAGAGTAGCTGTAAGTGAAGATTGGACCAGTTCTGAGACTCATACTATTTTATTTTTAATTATTAGTTATTATTATTATGTAATTCTGTAGGTAATTTACAAGACTAACATTTTCTTTTTCTTATTTTAATTCATGAAAATGTAAGGGCATAAGCCCAGCTTTTATTTATTATCTGTGGTTTTGTAATATTGTAAATTTTATTTTGGTTGGTTGATTGACGTAAAATGTAAAATGATAATATAATTACTTTATAAAAATTTAAATATCATTTTCTCACAATAAAATAATTAGGAAATTACAAGTTTATTATAAATTCACGTTTTCTCATTTAAAAGAAAACTATTAATTTTATATATAATACAAAATATAAAGTTTTTACCAAGTAAATCAATAACTACGAGTTTTTCCAAATACAAAGTTAAAATGGCTTTTCTTCGTAAGATAGTAACTCACCTCGATTAGCGCGCTCTAAGTAGAGTTGTAAATAACCTAAAATTTGACTAGGACAAATTTTAGAGATTGTAACTAGCACACCTAGATATGGATTGAATATTGGTGCTAAGTCAGGAATTCTCAATTGTAGGGTTTCGAGGACTGTATTAGCATCATCCCGGAGACTTTCCAAATCCAGTCATAATCGAAGGCAAGTACATTTATGTTGATTACAATTATTTAATAATCACTTCACTGCAATTTTAAACCACTGTTCAAACACGAACTCTTTCGAGAGTACTGACCGTACTGTTGGGGACTGGAGGAGTAGAGTAGTGGATATGACCAAATCCAAAATTAGGATAACTGACTGTATTAGCTTTTTCCTCTTCACACGGGGACAAGCCATACCGTATCGCTAGGATACTACTGTAATCCAATTCGGTCATATTCATTACCTATTCACATCACTGTACTGTATTATTTCAAAACCGTTCATCTTCAAAACTGTTTAAAAGTGCATGATTTTATTGTTAAATTAATTGTCAAGATTAGCATAAATTGTACTTTGCTCCCTCCTGACTGGAGATCAACATTTTAGGTGTTTGAGTCGTTGAAGATCTGATGCCTGTTCCCGCAGAACCTGGAACCCAAGATCAGTAGAGCTGGATAGTAAATTTTTTGTAACCAATGTATCAAATGTAGATGTTGTAATTAATAGTTATTGTATTTCAGAAATTTTAAATTGAATAAAAGATTTATATTCGTTAAAATTTTTATCTGCACATGTTTCACTACTGAATACAGCTTACTGCCGCCGTCTCAACAACGGTGCAGGCTGGACATGATCCGATTCGACCCAACAATTTGGGACCGGGTCGTGACATGTTTTTAGTGGTGGCCCATGCAGGTCAGATCTTTAAATTGGTTTAGTCAACTTAGTCTAGAGCATCGCGCAGTTCTGTAACTTGACCTAGGGATAGTTGAGACTTTAGGAAAACAGACTTTAGAAATAACTAGAACACTTAGATGATATACACCATGTTACATTATAGGGCCGAAATTTTTTTACTAAAAAAATCTATTTTTGCCTGCTTATAGATTCGTAGGATACCTTGTTTGTATTTGTACCTAAACCTTATCTAAATTAGGCTGATTGTACCTTTGAGTGTCCTATGACTTCTGAGATAATTTTTCTACCATAATTTTCAGGTTCTAGTCTACCTTAGGATTCATATTCTTTTTGGAATAAGGTTGAATTTTTCAATCTTCTTCTTCTTTATCAAACCTAATTTTAACTTCTTCATTGGTTGATCAAATCTTACTTCTCTACCTTTATTTGGAATTTTGATTCGTTTGTTATGAAGAGTTTCAATATTCTCTTAGCAACCTTATTAAACTCTTTTCTACTCAATATATATCTACAACCCTTATCCAACCTTTTGCCTTGATCTCCTTTCTAATTGACTAACTTTCTCGAAATCAATCCTGAATCAAAATTCTTCTGGGATCATTTAAACCTCAAGGTCAATTATTACCAGAAGAATTAGTTCAGTTCATGATTCTCCTAAAGGAGTTATTTTCAATTTCAATATTATCTCCTATGTTTTCCCAAAAACCGAGAATATTCTCATCTGTTAATTTCCTCCATTCATCTTAAAACCCTACTCTCTCTATGAAATTTTTGATCAAATCAAGGCCTAGAAAGCTTCTATAATCATGAAGCAGGAACGGTCAGAATCCTTTCTATTGTTAAATTTTCTTAAGTCAAGGAGATTTTTTTTTAGCTGTCCCAAAGTTATTTAATTTCTTGGTGTTACTAGACAATTTTAATTTGATTTCCTTGAATCAATGAGACTTACCTTCTCTCAAATTTTCAACTTTCCTTAGTTCTGAAATTATTTCTTCTCAAAATAAATTTTTGTATTCCCTGAGTGATTTGTCGGGAATATTATCATTGGTTTTTCTTACTTAATCTGAAGCGGTGATGCTTCTATCTTATCTAGTGTTTGACTCAAATCAAGGTTGATCGTTTCATCTTCGAAATCGGAGAACAGATACTTCTCTTGATTTTTAGCCCAGTCTCTTGAATCTCAAACACATATTTTGATAAATCCCTTAATCTCAGAAGAATAGTCATTTACATTTTCTATTCTGTTTAGAACTTTAAACTCGTTTTGATTATTTAAATTATACCTCGATGTTTACTCATGATTTTGATCACAACAAAATATTCTAAACTCTATCTAGAAGATTCTAAACATGTTAGAATTTTATTTTGATATTTAGCAATCATGTCTCGAATCTGATTTTGTCTTATGAAGTAAACCTAGAACATTTTATAGCTTGGATTCTTAGAGTGCATGATATATAGGATATATATGAGTTAAAATATACAATGGTGATTAGTATCGAGGAAAGTTTGTGAATAGTTTGACATTTAAAAAAAAAATTAAAGGTTGTCAATGCTAGGCATAGAGAATACACTCTAGGAAGGTGCATGGTGAATTAACTATAAAGGATAATCGAAACAAAAAATATTGGATTTAAAATGTAAATAATTGAGGATGACAAATTGTATGAATAGAAGAGTGCCAATAAAAAAAAATTGAGAAGATTGCACCCGATAATATGAATTTGAGTTTAGTGAAATTAATAAAGGAAAAGATCTTATTTGAGTAATAATATCATATGCATCTTAGAATTAAATTTTATATTGACTTTGAAGAGTTAACACTTTTGATTTTAAGGAGAACAAATTTTGTAATGATAAGCCACAAGGAGTTTTGATTAAATATTTTCGAAGATGTAATTGATTGAATATAAAATCTACCAGTTGAGGGAAGAATATCATGTCGAGTAGAAATTGAAAGATTAGAGGATTTAAATAAATTTTGGTGATGTGGCTTCGAGTTTTAAATTTGTTGTCTCTAGATATGAGATGTATATGAAACATTATGATTTCAGTTTTGAAAGTAAATTTTGATTTAAGGATCCCATTTAAAGGTTATCAAAGTTTTTGAAGTATGATTTTTTATTTACAAAATTTCCTCATTTATTTTATGTAAGAATTTGATTTGTGAAATGACAGTAAGTTTGTTTTTATATATATATTCGTTTGTCGAATTATTTAAAACTTATGGTATTTTTTTTCCTCGCGGCAGGATAATTATATTGAGATGATCATCTTGCGCTTTATTAAAGGAGAGTAGCCATGATTAAATTTAAATCTTTGAAAAGTTTGTGTTTGAATCTTTTGATGTTTGAATTTGGATCTTGAAATAGAGATGGATGAACTTAGGTTAAAGAAGAAATCAAATCTGTGGAAGTTCTATAAAATTTTTGGAGACAAGCATTACGTGACCAAGATTGAAATTTGACTTTTGAGGAAATTATTTTTATTTGAATGAGGAAAAAAAAACTTATTCATCGAATTAACATTAGTAAAAAAAAATAATTTGTGGATTAGCAATAAAGATTTTGATCTTATGATTTGATTTCTTACTGGAATTGGAATTGATGGGTAAAATTTTAAAATTTGATATTTTCTAAGGTGGAAAGTGGAAGCTTTGTAGGATTAAAATTTAAGGATAGAATTTATTTAAATAAAAGAGTTGAAGAATTGATATGGCACATTGACGATTTTGTAAAAATCATAAGTTTTGAGGGATGAGGTATGATTGAATTTGATTTTTTAAGAAGATTATCATTATATTACAAGATATAAATTTAAAGGTTGTATTTGAAGATTGAAAATTAAAGTTTATTTGGAGCATTGAATTTAAATTTAACGTTTAAGGATTGGATTTGATTAAAAAAAAAATTTGGAATTTTGAAAATCAAATTTCAAGGAGTTGAGGATATTGTTGATTTTGAGATTTGGCATAAATAGTTATTATATAAAAAAAAAATGAAGAATAGGATCTGTGGATTATTGTTCAAATTCGAATTTCGAGGATGAGCTTTGAAATGTTAATCAAGAAATATAAATTGGTTGGGTTTGATACGATATGTGATTGAACTAAAATTTTAGTGATGTGACACATTGAATTTTAGAATTTACTAGCAGAGGTTAAAAGCTTAAATTTCGAGGACGAAATTTTCTAAGGAGGTAAGGTTGTGAAACCCGCAAATTCAGATTCTCGATATTTTGTTTACAAATTAGTTTAATTATTGCTATTATTAATAATATTATTTTATTTTATCATTACTAATGTCAGATAAGTGAAATTATTATTATAAATTATTATTAAATGCTAATTTAGAAAAATTGTATATTTTTAGAAAGATTAATATTTAATCCTGGAATTTCGAATGTTGGTCTTGACCAGTTTCGAGCCTGACTCAAACCCGACTCGAACCCAGATTCGTTTTTCTGAAATTAATTAGGGAAAACCATTAGTATTTTATTATCCTATTTACGAAAAGATATTTATTATAATAAACTTTCAAACTTTAACTTATATTTTTCTCTCTTTCTTATAACCCATTACCAACAGCCAGGATTAAGAAGACCATTCCTTTCCTTTCCTTTCCAACGGCCGACCTCTTCAGCTGGCCGAACGTCCACCGCCGAGACCCTTTCCTTTTCCCCATCTGTAACTTCCCATCCTCCTCCCTATATAAGTCTCTCAATTCTCACAAACTCTTCCCGACCCGCGAGCCACGCCCGAAGCCTTCCGGCCGACCTCCTCCAGACCCGACCCCCGCTTCCCGACGCCGAGCCCCTTCAGCGCGCCCCTCTCTGCGAATTCCCCGGCCCCGCGCCCTCGCCGCGCCCACTTTCCCGCCGGCGCCCTCGGCCAACCGCCGACCCGCCCTTGTGCGGCCGCCCCGACGCCCCGACAGTGCCATCTGTCTCTGGCCCGTGCCCCGTGCGGCCTCCTCCCCGCCGAGCTCCCTTCGGCAACCGTCTCGCGGATCTGACCTAGCTCGCTGGCCCTTGGTCGAGCTTTTCCCCGTTGTTCCAGCACCCCTGTCGTGCCCTAGCTCCTGTGCCACGCGCCGTTTCCGTTGGCAGCCCTGTGCCCGGCCAGCGTCCAGCTTGTGCTCTTCGACGTTGTTCGATTACGTGTTCGGTTCCATTTCTGCGGATTCGTGCGTTCCGAGTCCGAAGCATCACTTCGGATTCCGTCGATTTCGGTAACTTCTGGATAGTCCCATAGTTCTCTTTTAGTCCATGATGATATCTGGTCCAAACTAAATTCTTCGGGAATTCGGGATTTCGATAACGTAGTAGTTACGTTACCGTTTCGGTTTTTCCGAAGTCTCTTCGGAAATATGGTTGCTGTTGATTTCTGGTTCTGAAATAATTTGGATTTTTGGACAGAACTAAGTTCTGTGTCTATTCTCGGGTTTTTCGAGAATACTGAGGAATAATTCTGTTGGTTAGAGATTTTTTTCATATATTAATTTGGCACTTGGCTTTTGAAGAATTTTGTAGCTATTTTCGGGAATTCTGGGAATTAGTTCTGTTGCGGAATTTTCGAACATTTCGGAAATGATCCTGTGGTTTCCGATGTGTTTTCGGGAATTCCGAGTCTGTTTCGGGAATTCTAATATTATTCCGGATTTCCGATTTGGCTTAGGAAAATTATTTATGTGGTTGTTTTATATAAATATTTTTGGGTATCCCTGGTTTGGGATTGTTTTTGCAAGTTGTAGCACACTTTCCCAGTTTTTGGTTTGACCAAAAATAGTGGAAGTGCTGCCGGAATTTTTATAAAATTATAAAAAAATGATTTTAAAACGATTTTCGGAAATGATATTATTTTAGGGCAACGACCTTATCGGTCAATGGGCTCCAGTGAAATGCAAATGCACCGGTCTGTCCGGACGTTGAGGCAGAGTAGCTGTAAGTGAAGATTGGACCAGTTCTGAGACTCATACTATTTTATTTTTAATTATTAGTTATTATTATTATGTAATTCTGTAGGTAATTTACAAGACTAATATTTTCTTTCTCTTATTTTAATTCATGGAAATGTAAGGGCATAACCCAGCTTTTATTTATTATCTGTGGTTTTGTAATATTGTAAATTTTAATTTGGTTGGTTGATTGACGTAAAACGTAAAATGATAATATAATTACTTTATTAAAATTTAAATATTATTTTCTCACAATAAAATAATTAGGAAATTACAAGTTTATTATAAATTCACGTTTTCTCATTTAAAAGAAAACTATTAATTTTATATATAATACAAAATACAAAGTTTTTACCAAGTAAATCAATAACTACGAGTTTTTCCAAATACAAAGTTAAAATGGCTTTTCTTCGTAAGATAGTAACTCACCTCGATTAGCGCGCTCTAAGTAGAGTTGTAAATAACCTAAAAATTGACTAGGACAAATTTTAGAGATTGTAACTAGCACACCTAGATATGGATTGAATATTGGTGCTAAGTCAGGAATTCTCAATTGTAGGGTTTCGAGGACTGTATTAGCATCATCCCGGAGACTTTCCAAATCTAGTCATAATCGAAGGCAAGTACATTTATGTTGATTACAATTATTTAATAATCACTTCACTGCAATTTTAAACCACTGTTCAAACACAAACTCTTTCGAGAGCACTGACCGTACTGTTGGGGACTGGGGGAGTAGAGTAGTGGATATGACCAAATCCAAAATTAGGATAACTGACTGTATTAGCTTTCCCCTCTTCACACGGGGACAAGCCATACCGTATCGCTAGGATACTACTGTAACCCAATCCGGTCATATTTATTACCTATTCACATCACTGTACTGTATTATTTTAAAACTGTTCATCTTCAAAACTGTTTAAAAGTGCATGATTTTATTGTTAAATTAATTGTCAAGATTAGCATAAATTGTACTTTGCTCCCTCCTGACTGGAGATCAACATTTTAGGTGTTTGAGTCGTTGAAGATCTGATGCCTGTTCCCGCAGAACCTGGAACCCAAGATCAGTAGAGCTGGATAGTAAATTTTTTGTAACCAATGTATCAAATGTAGATGTTGTAATTAATAGTTGTTGTATTTCAGAAATTTTAAATTGAATAAAAGATTTATATTCGTTAAAATTTTTATTTGCACATGTTTCACTACTGAATACAGCTTACTGCCGCCGTCTCAACAACGGTGCAGGCTGGGCATGATCCGATTCGACCCAACAATTTGGGACCGGGTCGTGGCAGTGGTAACCAGGGATACAAGTCCTAGACATGATGCGGACAAGACTGGTAGCTTATACGAGCACATTCAATACAATCACCCACGGTGTCAAGATGAGAATTTACTTAGCATGTCAAGTTAGCCGTCGCAACAGCGTTCATGAGTTATTTGTCTAGATTACTTGTCAGGGGTGCACCACAACGGGTCACTATCATGTCATGTTGCTTGTACTTGTTACTTGTTAGGAGCACGCCACGACGGGCCACCATCCTGGTTTACTACATATCTCTCATTATATCGTGTTCACATACCATGGTTATGCAGCATATCATTATACCAGCTAGTATGTAGGTAAAAAAGAGACATAATCCTGAGTGCACCCTAATGGGCCACTGTTTAAGAAAGAAAACAAGGCCTAAAGTGTAAAGTATAATAAAGCCGAAAAGATATGGCAACTTGCATCATAAAAGAAGGAAATGCATAAAAGGGAAAAATGCCAAAACATCGTTCGTCCAAGGGCTATGCGCCTACAGGGTTCTATGCGCCTACATGAAGGCTAACATATGCCATGTCGTGCCAAGCCTTGCCGCGGCTCGCACAAATCGTGTCGCGTTCTTATATTAGCCATACATAGAAAACTGTGCCATGACTAACAAAATCTTGCTAAGTCATGCTAAGTCGTACCGCGGCTTGCACGAGTCGTGTCATGCCTAGCCGTGGCACGCACGTGCCGTGTCGTGTCGTATCATGCCAAGCTGTGGCACGCACGAGTTGTGTCGTGATCATGTGAGTAACCCATGGAAAAGTCATGAAACAACATGGCGAAAAAGGGTACAAAACCAAAAGATCTCAAAATGCCCAAAGAAAAGTAGCCCTGGCCACCATGCGCCCAAGGTGGGAGCTATATGCGCCCACTAGGGCAGCCCCTATGCGCCCAAGGAGGGTGGTCTATGCACCCAAGGAGGGGAAGCAAGACCCTTGTGGCCAAGTGCCAAGGGAAAAAGCAAGGTGCAGTGACATGCTTTAGAAAGCTATGCGCCAACACAAGGTTATGCGCCCACATAGGAACACACATATGCGCCCAAGGGGGGTCAAACTTGTGCGCCCACTAGGGAGGAAGGATTGCTTTGGGCGCATGGCAAGTTCATGCGCCGAAGCACTGTTCTTCTTTCCGACAAGTCCGGTAAGAAAAACGCAAAAGGCCGTAGCTTCCGAGCTCCGCCAAATCTCCGTCCGGAGTCCAAATTCGGACTTTCATAAGTCAAAATTGGGTAGAACGAAATTCTCTACGACATGGAACCATCAAAACATGCAAATGAAGAAGTTAAATAGATCAAAACTACAAAAATCCAAAAATGGCAATTTCCTAGATCTACAAAAATCCATGCACCAAAATAAAAATCTTCAAGTTCTAAGGTGGTTTAGAATCATGCTAAGAAGCCATTGGAACCATCAAAATGGGTTCTCAAATGGAAGCAAGAAGCACTTGCCTATGGAGGGGGAGAGGTTTTAATGGAGAAGAAGAAGGAGTTATGAGAAATAATGAAGAGAGAGAAAAAGTAGGTGGGTTTAAATGGAGATGGTGTTAGGTAGGGGTTGGGTTCAACATGATAAACCAAAGGGAATAAACCAAGCCAAACCAAAATGTACCAAGTCAAAGCATGAAATGCCATGATGAACCTAAACAAGATTAAACCAAAATTAGCTAGCAAGGCAAGATAAGTAAAAATACGGGTCAGGATTTCGTACACGTATACTGGAAATACGTATAACAGAAAATGGGGATGACAACTCTACCCACCTTAAAAGAATTTCGTCATCGGAATTTAATCAAGAGGCTAGAGATGTCGGGACAAGCTATACTAATCATAAGCAACTACGACTAGCAGCCAATCAAGCAATCATTCATGCAAGCAAGGATTTAAAAATATAAGGCATAAGGAAGATATTATACCTTACGAGTCAAACAGTTGTGGATATCACGATCGGATATCATCCTCACGCTCCCACGTTGACTCACCCAAAGAGTGATGACCCTAAGTAATACGGACTAAACTAATAGTCTTGTTCTTGAGTATCTTCTCTCTTCGGTCCAATATGGATACGGGCCTTTCCTCATACGAAAGGTTGGTACCAACAACCAATTCTGAATAATCAAGGACATGACTCAGATCCAGGATATACCGTCGTAATTGGGATACATGGAAGACATCATGTACCTCACGTAGCGACGGTGGAAGAGCGAGACGATAGGACACATCACCTACTCGCTCCAGAATATCGAACGGCCCTATATACCTAGGACTAAGCTTTTCCTGCACGTCGAAACGAATGACGCCACGGGTAGGCGAGATCCTAAGGAATACATGGTCGTCGACAGAAAATTCAAGGGGACGTCGATGAAAATTGGCCCAATGACGCTGGCGATCTTGTGCAACTCGAAGATAATCTCTGACTTGTCTGGCCACCTCAATAGTTCGCATTACCATCTCTGGTCCAAGCATTTGCCTCTCACCGATATCATCCCAAGCTAAAGGAGATATGCATTTCCTGCCGTACAAGGCTTCAAAGGGTGCCTTCTGGATTGTTGTTATAGGAGAACTCCACGAGATACAGGTGATCTTCCCACGAACTATCGAAGTCGAGTGTACATGACCGCAATATGTCTTCAAGAGTCTGGATCGTGCGTTCTGACTGACCATCTGTCTGCGGATGGTAGGCTGAACTGAACTTGAGACGAGTCCCCAAACTCTCTTGAAGACTCCGCCAAAAGTGCGATATGAATCTTGAATCTCTGTCGGACACAATACTTTCTGGTACTTTATACAATCTGACTATCTGCCTGAGGTACATCTCTGCAAGCTGATCCATCGACTGACCGATTCTGAAAGGGATAAAATGAGCTACCTTGGTAAGTCTGTCAATTATAACCCAGATAGCATCTCCCCCAACTGAGGATCTAGGTAATCCAGTTACAAAATCCATGGTAATGTGCTCCCATTTTCATTCTGGGATCGGTAAAGATTGAAGAAGTCTAGGTGGTCTCTGATGTTCGGCTTTAACTTGCTGACAAACCAAACAACGAGAGACAAACCGGGCTACCTCCCTCTTCATGCCATTCTACCAAAAATGTTGTTGAATATCACGATACATGTTCGTACCATCGGGGTGAATCAAATACTGAGAACTGTGAGCTTCTGCCATGATCTTCTGTCTGATATCTCCACTGGGTATACAGAGACGCCTCCCATATCGGAGTGTACCATCTTCATGAATACATAACTCTGGTATTCGCCCTGCTACACATTCTGCCCTAAACCGCTGAAGCTTAGAATCCGCTGACTGAGCTAACTTGATCCTCTCAACTATATTGGACTGAACTTGCATACGGGCCATCAATACCAAATTTGAAGAAAGAATAACTTCTATACCCATCTTCTGAAGATTTGCTAACAATTCTGGCTGTGATGTTAGAAAATAAACTCCGGTTCTCCTGCTCAATACATCTGCAACAACGTTGGCCTTCCCAGGATGATACTGCAAGTTGATGTCATAATTCACAAGTAGCTCTAGCCATCTTCGCGGACGCATATTGAGATCCTTCTGGATAAACACATACTTAAGAATCTTGTGGTCGGTAAAAATCTTCACCCGATTTCTATATAAATAATGCCTCCAAAGCTTCAATGCAAAAACTACTGCTGCTAATTCCAAGTCATGGGTAGGATAATTCCTCTCATAGTCACGAAGCTAACGTGACGCATAAGCGACTACCTTACCATGCTGTATTAATACGCATCCCAATCCTCTGCCTGAAGCATCACAATAAACTAAAAATTCTCCAGTCCCATTGGAAAGAGTGAGAATGGGGGCCGTCATCAATCTCTGCTTCAACTTCTCGAATGAACTCTAACACTCTGCTGTCCAAGTAAACTACGCATCCTTGTGGGTCAACTGCATCAATGGCGCTGAAATCCGAGCAAAGTCTGACACAAACCGTCGGTAATAGCGGGCCAATCCAAGAAAACTCTGAACTTCCACGACAGTGCTAGGTACTGGCCATGTCTCTATGGAAACTATCTTCTGGGTGTCCACTTCCACTCCACCTCTGGTGATGATGTGACCTAAGTACGAGATACGATCCAACCAAAACTCGCACTTACTGAACTTCGCGTACAACTGGTGCTCCCTGAGAATCTTAAGAACTACATAGAGATGATGCTCATGCTCCGCTTCACTCTTGCTATAGACTAAGATGTCGTCTATAAATACTATCATGAACTGGTCCAAATAGGGCATTAAGATACGATTCATGAGGTCCATAAATACGGTTGGCATATTGGTCGCTCCAAATGGCATAACAAGAAACTCCCAATGTCTATACCTCGATCTGAATGTCGTCTTCGGGATGTCTTGCTCTCTGACTCTGATATGATGGTGCCCAGACCGCAAGTCAATCTTCGAGAATACATCCGCTCCCTTGAGATGATCAAATAAGTCATCTATCCTTGGTAGATGGTATATGTTCTTGATTGTTACAGAGTTCAAGGTACGATAATCAACACATAATCTTGACGTACCATCCTTCTTTTTTACAAGAAGCATCGGGGCTCCCCAAGGTGATCCGCTAGCACGAATGAATCCCTTGGTTCTAAGTTCTTCCATCATCTTGTACAAGATCTCCAACTCTGAAGGCGCCATCCTATAGACTCTTTCTGACATTGGTGCTGATCCGGGAATCAAATCAATGGTGAACTCGATCTCTCTCTCTGGGGGCATGCTTGGAAGTTCTTCAAAAAATACGTCAGAAAACTCTTCTACAACCCTGGGAAACTGAACTGCTGCTGATTCTGCCATCCGTAATACTGGAGAATGTCACCCCCCAGAACCAGAATACTGGAGAACGGGGGCAGACATAGCCAGCTACGTATAATAAAATGGAATCCCCTTCAATATACGGTCACGACTGTCTAGATATATGAGGGTTTAACTACAATCCATCAGTCTTCTATGGTCAAGAACAAGCCTAGTATCTCAATCACAAGCAAGCAAATAAATGTTACAAGAGGTAAGATCACCAAATATACATTAGTAAGGCGTCCCAAACATTACATATTCAGCTGATCATGAAGCTAGTCGTTACAAAATGTGAGGACTAGCAAGAGTTTTAGTCATACATGATCAACCCTAGGATCTGTCAATCATGTTACAGTCCGTACGAAGACAGTAAGTATAGTACAATCGAGCTAACACGTGCTTGTCGGCTAAACGCCTCAAAAGAATATTTTTACAATAGAGTGGAAGAGCCAAAATGAACCCACTCGTTGCCAAGATTCCTCTAGTAGTCACCATTTGGCTGGAAGACAGGTAGATCCTCTGGTGCTGCTCCGATATCTGGCCATACAAAACCAGCTGGGTCAGATCCCAGAAAGAGCAAGTGCCACAAAGGAGGCTTCACTTAGGAACTAAAACCAGCAATTAGCACAAGAATATAATTACATAATAAAAGACTGTAATTAAGGAAAAGCATGATAGGTGATATACGATGAGATAACCATGAGACTATTCAGATCACCAGGTTACAACCCGTAAACCAAACAAGGACCGGGGTTGTAACCCTTTCTCTGAACGGAACTTGGTTTCTCACCATTTATCAGCAGGGTGAGTATGAACAATCAGGTCATATGACAATCTTGTACATGATCAAGACAAGACTAGACAGATTATACCTCATCCAACAATCACGGCCAAGCAATAAGTACGGCTTGATACTTTAGCTAACTAGGGTTATCACATACCTAGTTACTAGCAAGATGCAGCAAGATTCTTCCACAGCCACAAGCCCTGCAGACCATCCAGGTTACCCAGGTCGAATATTAGTACAATAAGGGTGCAACACATGACAGTATGCTGGAAATGTGCCCTACTCGACGATATGCTACAGATCCCAAGTTGTCACCCTCATTTCTCGTATTTCTAGTATTTCGTATTTATACTCGTATCTGGATTTTAGCATGTATTTTTATTTTTCTCAACTTGTGGAATTTCGGTATTTTTCGTATTTCGGATTTTGACATGGCTCGGTTTTAATTGGATTGGGTTGGTTTGGTTTGGTTTAATGTGTATTGGGACACCTTAGCCTATGCTCCACCCTCAACACACCACATCCCACCCTCTTTAAAACTCCACCAACTTTTTCTCTCTCCTCATAAACCTCCATTAATTTCTTCTTCTCCTTCCTTTACACAACACTCTTCTCCTTCCTCTACACAACACCCACCCATAGGCAAGTGCACCTTGCCACCACATGAGAACCCTCTTTTATTTGTCCATTTGCTAGATTAGGATATGGTGATCAACATTAGAACTTGGTATTTTGTGATTTGGAGTCCCCATTGTTCTAGATCTAAGTTTTTCTTATTTTTGGATTTGCATGGTTTTGATCTACTTAAGTTGGATTTTTATGGGCTTTGATGTTTCCATGTGGAAGAGAGTTCAATTCCACCCTGGTTGGAACTTTGGAAATCCGGATTTGGAGTTCGGATGGCCTAGTTGTGATGCTTTGAAGTTTTGGGAGCCATGAGAGCTTCTTCTCAGCCATGGAGAAGAAGACCCTTTCCCCTGCGTGCGTGTTTTTACGCGTATGCAGCTCTCCTGCGTGCGTGCTTTTGTGCGTACGCAGCTCTCCTGCGTGCGTGACTTTTTGCGTACGCAGCTCTCCTGCGTGCGTGCTTTTGTGCGTACGCAGCTCTCCTGTGTGCGAGACTTTTCGCGTACGTAGCTCTCCTGCGTGCGTGCTTTTGTGCGTACGCAGCTCTCCTGCGTGCGTGACTTTTTGCGTACGTACGCAGCTCTCCTGCGTGCGTGACTTTTCGCGTACGCAGCTCTCCTGCGTGCGTGACTTTTCGCGTACGCAGCTCTCCTGCGTACGTGACTTTTCGCGTACGCAGCTCTCCTGCGTGCGTGACTTTTCGCGTACGCCGCTCTCCTGCGTGCGTATCTTTTCGCGTATGTTGCTCTCCTGCGTGCGTAACTTTTTGCGTACGCAGCTCTCCTGCATGCGTGTCTTTTCGCGTACGCAGCTCTCTTGCGTGCATGACTTTTTGCGTACGCAGCTCTCCTGTCGCAGGGCACAGGGATTGTGCCTGGCTTGTGGAGCAGCAGATCATAGGATAGGGGCTTGCCCGAACAGGGGTGGTTCATCAGCATCCAACCCTTCTAGCTCTTCGGTGAGAGGACCGGCCCCAGCACCAGTTCAGCAGCAGCAGTATCAGTCTTCGAGGCCCTTGCCGCCTCAGTCTCAGGCATTCCAGCAACAACACCCCCAGCAGTATGCACAAGCCTAAGCTCAGACCCAGAATAGGCAGAGAGATTTCCAGCAGAGGGGACCAGCAGCCAGAGGACATGGTCATGCCATGATGATGGCTATGGAAGAAGAAGTTGCACCAGGTGAGGTAGTGGCAGGTACTATTCTCGTCAACTCCTTTCCAGCTTCAGTATTATTTGATTCTGGTGCATCGCATTCATTCATGTCTGCACGATTCGCGACACGGATAGGATTGGAGCCCGAGTCATTATCAGTGAGGCTTAATATACTTACTGGTAATAGTCTTGTGGGGGTAGATCGAGTGTTTTTCTCGTGTCGGATCGTAGTTAGCGGTAGGGAGTTCCCCGCTAGATTCATAGAGTTTCCTATGGCAGACTATGATGTTGTCCTAGGCATGGATTGGTTGAGGAACCAGTATGCTAGGATAGACTGCCATATTGGCAGAGTTGTCTTTAGTATCCCCGGCGAGCCAGCGTTTTTATTTTCTAGAGGCGCAGTGGAGCCATCTTCTCCAGCATTACGGATGGCAGTAGCAGCAGTGCAGTTACCCCGGATAGTTGAAGAGTTTCCAGATGTCTTTCCAGAGGAGCTTCCAGAGATACCGCCGGAGCGGGAGATTGAGTTCACTATAGACTTGATTCCCGGGACAGCACCAGTATCAGAGCGAGTCTACAGGATGGCGCCTTCAGAGTTAGAAATTTTATACAAGATGATTGAAGAACTGAGGACCAAGGGATTCATCCGTACAAGTGGATCACCTTGGGGAGCCCCGATGCTTCTTGTAAAAAAGAAGGATGGTACGTCCAGGCTATGTGTTGATTATTGTACCTTGAATTCGGTGACAATCAAGAACAGATACCCTCTTCCGAGGATAGATGACTTGTTTGATCAGCTCAGAGGGGCTTCAGTGTTTTCGAAGATCGACTTGCGGTCGGAATACCACCAGATCAGAGTCAGAGAGCAGGACATCCCGAAGACAGCATTCAGATCGAGGTATGGACATTGGGAGTTCCTTGTTATGCCCTTTGGAGCGACCAATGCGCCGGCCGTATTCATGGACCTCATGAATCGCATTTTCATGCCTTACTTGGATCAATTTATGATCGTGTTCCTAGATGACATCCTGGTCTATAGCAAGAGTGAAGCAGAGCATGAGCAGCATCTCAGAGTCGTCCTCCAGACGCTTAGGGAGCATCAGTTGTACGCCACGTCCAGTAAATAAGAGTTCTGGCTCGATCGTATATCATACTTGGGTCACATCATTACCCGAGGGGGAGTGGAAGTGGATCCCCAGAAGATTATGGCTATCGAGTCATGGCCGGTACCCAGCTCAGTGGCAGAGGTTCACAGCTTCCTTGGATTGGCCGGCTACTACCGGCGGTTCATTTCAGATTTTGCAAGGATTTCAGCGCCGATGACCCAGTTGACCCGCAAGGATGTGCCATTTGTTTGGACAGCAGAGTGTCAGGAATCATTTGAGAAGTTGAAGCGAGGTTTGATAACAGCTCCCATTCTTACCCTTCCAGATGGGACCGGAGGATTCACAGTTTATTGCGACGCTTCAGGCAGAGGATTGGGGTGTGTCTTGATGCAGCATGGGAAGGTAATATCTTATGCGTCACATCAACTACGTGATCATAAGAAGAATTACCCGACCCATGACTTGGAATTGTCGACGGTAGTATTTGCTTTGAAGTTGTGGAGACACTACTTGTACGGAGATAGAGTGGAGATCTTTGCTGATCATAAGAGCCTGAAGTATGTTTTCACCCAGAAGGACCTTAATATGCGACAGAGAAGATGGCTCGAGCTACTAGTGGACTATGATGTGGATTTGCAGTATCATCCCGGGAAGGCCAACGTTGTAGCGGATGCATTGAGCAGGAGAGCCAGAGTTTATTTCCTGACGGCGCAACCAGAATTATTGGCAGATCTTCAGAAGATGGGAATTGAAGTGGTTCTTCCAACCAGCATGGCATTGATGGCCAGCCTACAGGTTCAGTCCAGCATAGTTGAGAGAATCCGGGTGGCGCAGTCAACAGATTCTAAGATCCAGCGACTCAGAGCAGAGTGTGAAGCAGGAAGAAGGCCAGAGTTATGTATCCATGAAGACGGTACACTTCGACATGGCACTCGTCTTTGTGTACCCAGTGGAGATATCAGACAGGAAGTCATGGCAGAAGCCCACAGTTCACAATATTCTATTCATCCGGGTGGTACGAAGATGTACCGTGATATTCGTCAGCATTTCTGGTAGAATGGCATGAAGAGGGAGATAGCCCAGTTTGTCTCTCGGTGTTTGGTTTACCAACAGGTTAAAGCTGAACATCAGAGGCCCGCTGGACTTCTTCAACCCTTATCGATCCCAGAATGGAAATGGGAACATATAACCATGGATTTTATGACCGGATTGCCCAGATCTCCGATCGGCAGGGATGCTATTTGGGTAATTGTGGACAGGCTTACCAAGGTGGCACACTTTCTCCCATTCAGAGTTGGACAGTCGACGGCACAGTTAGCAGAGATATATCTCAGGCAGATCGTCAGGCTTCACGGTGTGCCAGTCAGCATCACCTCGGACAGGGATTCATGATTCACATCACACTTTTGGCACAGCTTGCAGAAGAGTTTGGGGACTCGCCTTCAATTCAGCTCAGCTTATCACCCGCAGACGGATGGTCAATCAGAGCGCACAATCCAGACCCTTGAAGATATGTTGAGATCCTGTACCCTTGACTTCGGTGGTTCATGGGAGAATCATCTGCACCTGGTGGAATTCTCGTACAACAACAGTTATCAGGCCAGTATCCAGATGGCACCCTTCGAGGTTCTTTATGGCAGGAAGTACAGATCCCCGCTAGCATGGTACGATGTTGGGGAGAGGCAGATGCTCGGGCCCGAATTGATTTCCCAGACGGTTGAAGTGGTCAGGAAGGTCAGAGATCACCTCCGAGTTGCCCAGGACCGCCAGCGCCATTGGGCCGATGCTCATCGGCGTCCCTTAGAATTTGTTGTCGGCGACCATGTATTCCTTAGGATCTTGCCTAACCGCGGCGTCATTCGCTTTGGCGTACGGGTAAAGCTTAGTCCTAGGTATATAGGGCCGTTCGATATTCTAGAGCGAGTAGGAGATGTATCCTATCGTCTCGCTCTTCCGCCGTCGCTAAGTGAGGTGCATGATGTATTCCATGTGTCCCAATTGTGACGGTATATTCCGGACCCGAGCCACATCCTAGACCATTCGGAATTGGTTGTTGGTACCAACCTTTCGTATGAGGAGAGGCCCGTGTCTATATTGGACCGGAGGGAGAAGATACTCAAGAACAAGACTATTAAATTAGTCCGTGTTGCTTGGGGTCATCACTCTCTAGGTGAGTCAACATGGGAGCGTGAGGACGACATCCGATCGCGATATCCCTACCTGTTTGACTCGTGAGGTATAATATCTTTCTTATGCCTTACGTTTTTCCTTCCTTCCTTGCATTGTATGATTGTATGATTGAACTGCTTAGTGTAGCTTGTCTGTGCTTAATGTAACTTGTCGTGATAATCTCTAGCTCCTTGATTAAATTTCGAGGACGGAATTCTTTTAAGGTGGGTAGAGTTGTCATCCTCATTTTCCGTATTTCCAGTATTTTGTATTTATACTCGTATCTGGATTTTAGCATGTATTTTTATTTTTCTCAACTTGTGGAATTTTGGTATTTCTCGTATTTTGGATTTTGACATGGCTCGGTTTTAATTGGATTGGGTTGGTTTGGTTTGGTTTAATGTGTATTGGAACACCTTAGCCTATGCTCCACCCTCAACACACCACATCCCACCCTCTTTAAAACTCCACCAACTTTTTCTCTCTCCGCATAAACCTCCATTAATTTCTTCTTCTCCTTCCTCTACACAACACTCTTCTCCTTCCTCTACACAACACCCACCCATAGGCAAGTGCACCTTGCCACCACATGAGAACCCTCTTTTATTTGTCCATTTGCTAGATTAGGACATGGTGATCAACATTAGAACTTGGTATTTTGTGATTTGGAGTCCCCATTGTTCTAGATCTAAGTTTTCCTTATTTTTGGATTTGCATGGTTTTGATCTACTTAAGTTGGATTTTTATGGGCTTTGATGTTTCCATGTGGAAGAGAGTTCAATTCCACCCTGGTTGGAATTTTGGAAATCCGAATTTGGAGTTCGGATGGCCTAGTTGTGATGCTTTGAAGTTTTGGGAGTCATGAGAGCTTATTCTCAGCCATGGAGAAGAAGACCCTTTTCCCTGCGTGCGTGTTTTTACGCGTACGCAGCTCTCCTGCGTGCGTGCTTTTGTGCGTACGCAGCTCTCCTGCGTGCGTGACTTTTCGCGTACGCAGCTCTCCTGCGTTCGTGCTTTTGTGCGTACGCAGCTCTCCTGCGTGCATAACTTTTTGCGTACGCAGCTCTCCTGCGTGCGTGCTTTTGTGCGTACGCAGCTCTCCTGCGTGCGTGACTTTTCGCGTACGTACGCAGCTCTCCTGCGTGCGTGACTTTTCGCGTACGCAGCTCTCCTGCGTGCGTGACTTTTCGCGTACGCAGCTCTCCTGCGTGCGTGACTTTTCGCGTACGCCGCTCTCCTGCGTGCGTGTCTTTTCGCGTACGCTGCTCTCCTGCGTGCGGGACTTTTCGCGTACGCAGCTCTCCTGCGTGCGTGTCTTGTGCGTACGCTGCTCCCCTGACCCCTTGCTTAACCCATTGGCTCTTGGAGTTTTGGTCTTATTTCTTTAAGCTTGGCTCTTCTATAGCCCTGTATATTGATATTTTATTAGATATTTTATGCCCATTTTATATCCTTATACCTTTTGTCATGAACTTGATTTTACTTAATATGTTTGGAATGACTATTGTACATGGCATGGTATGACAAGGAACTATCAGAATACGACAGTGACCCGTAGTGGTGCACTCCTGACATGACCAACCTGACATGATAGTGGCCCATCGTGGCGCACTCCTGACAAGTACCCTGACATGATTTATCTTGACGCTGTTGCGACGGCTAACTTAACTTGACTTGCCTTGACACCGTGGTAGTTCTTTCTTGCTTGCTTGTTAAATCCACTTGTCCTGTCTTGCATCATGTCTAGGACGGGACTCCTGAGTACCACGGTCAGGAGTACCTACTAAAATGGATTAAGGTTAATAACTAGAATAACACAGTAGTCATGAAGAGATGACACAGCTACAGGCAATCCCGTTACCTGGGCGCTCTTGGGATCTGTAGCCTGCCGTCGAGTAGGGCACATTTCCAGCACACCGTCGCGTGTTGCACCCTCTATGTCACCTAAGGGTACATTTGTCTCCTGGGCGATGTACCCACCTGAATTCAACCCCTAATTTTTGACCTGGGTAACCTGGATGGTCTGCAGGGCTTGTGGCTGTGGAATAATCTCACTGCATCTTGTTAGTAATTAGGCCTGTGATAACCCTAGTTAGTTAAAGTAGTAAGCCGTAGTATCTGCTTGGCCGTGATTGATTGAATGAGGTATAACCACTTTAGCCATGTCTTGATCCAGTACAAGATTGCTCCCTGTCTTGATTTCTTGCATTAATATCTTGCCGATAAATGGTGGGAAACCAAGTTCTGTTCAGACGAAGGGTTACAACCCCGGTCCTTGTTTGGTTTACGGGTTGTAACCTGGCTATCGGAATAGTTCCATGGTTATCTCGTCGTATATCATCCTGACATGTTTTCATAAATTCTAGTTTTAATATTAGATTTTCTTGTGCTGATTGCTGGCTTTTGTTTTTATTTCGTGGCCCCCTTGTGGCACTTGCTCTTTCTGGGGTTGACCCAGCTGGTTTTGTGTGGCCAGATTTCGGAGCAGCTCCCGAGGATCTTTCGAACCTCCAGCCCGATGGTGGCGAATAGAAGGAACCCAGGCTACGAGTGGGTTTTCTATTTTGTTTCGCTCACTCTATTGTAAAACTATTCTTTTGAGGCGTTTAGCCGACGAGCACCTGTTAGCTCGATGCATTTTACTTACTGTCTGCCTACAGGCTGTAAACAGGATTAACAAATCCTAGGGTTAATCATGTATGACTTAACTCTTGCTAGTCCTCGTATTTTGTAGGACTAGCTTCATGATCAGCTGAATATGTAATATTTGGGACGCCTTATTATTGTATATTTAATGATCATACATCTTGCGACCTTACTTACTTGCTTGTGATTGAGACATTAGGCTTGTTCATGACCATAAGAGACTGTTGGCTTGTAGTAAACCCTCATATATCTAGACAGCCGTGATCGTATATCGAGGTGGTTTCCATTTCAATATACGTAGTTGGCTATGTCTGCCCCCGCTCTCCAGTATTCTGGTTCCGGGGCGTGACACAAGTGGGGCGCCCAGATAACGAGATTGCCTGTAGCTGGGAAATCTCTTCATGACTACTGGATTATTCTAGTTATTAGCCTTAGTCAATTCAGAAGGTACCCATGACCGTGGTACTCAGGGGTCCCCGTCCTAGACATGATACAAGACAAGACAGGTTCATTTGTACAAGCACAATCGTCCACGTTGTCCAGGTCATTCATACTTGTCATGTCAGGTTAGCCGTCGCAACAGCATATCGAGAAATATCATGTCAGGTTTATCATGTCAAGAGTGCGCCACGGCGGGCCACTATCATGTCAGGTATATCATGTCAATTATATCATGTCAAGTATATCATGTCAAGTTCACTGTCAGGAGTGCGCCATGACGGGCCACTATCATGTCATGTCAAAAGTGCACCACAACGGGTCACCATCGTGTCAGGAAACACACTTAAATTAATGTGGCACAAGCATACATGTGGTAAATAAATATTAGCAGGGGCAAAGACGTGGACTCATGCGGCTCAGAAAAAAATTAGGCCATATGCGGCCAACAAATAATAGGCCATATGCGGCCAGCAAGTTGCATGCAAACAAATGCAAGCAATTAAAGTTAATGCACGTGCATGCAAGCGGCCATGCAATTTGATTGTATATGCGGCCATCAAGTGGATTGGGCCATATGCAGCTACAATTAGCAATGGCCATATGCGGCCACAAATATTAAGCATGCAAGCACATGCAAATTTGCATGCGACCGAGCACTTAAAAGTGCATGCTGCTGAAATTAACAAATGGCCAATACGGTCATAAATATTAATGTTCATGCGGCTACATAAAAATAAATGTGCATACAGCCAAGCATGTAGATGTGCATGCGGCCATGCAATATATACAAGCATGCGGCCAGCTAAAGAATTCATGCGGCTAGCAAATATTATATAAGCATGCGGCTAAGCTAAAGAATTCATGCGGCTAGTATATAAGCATGCGACTAAGCTAAAAATCCATGCGGCTAACAAATATTACCATATGCGGCTCACATATAAATTGAATGGCCAAAGCAATAAGTTAATGGCCAAAGCATTAAATTAATGGCCAAAGCATTTACAAATGCATGCAGCCATGCATATATAAGCATGCAAAGCTTGAGTGCAAGCAAAACATGCATTAAATATAAAGGCTTATGCGGCTGTTGCATGCATGCTAAAGCTTACATTAAATAAAAAAGCTTATGCGGCTACTAATTGTCTTATGCGGCTCACTAAGCTTGCAATTGTAAGCAAAAATGTTGGTGCATGCAACTAATGTAAAGGGCCAACTTTGCATGCAACATGCAAAGGAGATTAAATAATACAATTCCATATAAAGCCATGCGGCCAACTAAGCTTCCATATGCGGCCAACAACTCTGGAATGGCCATATGCGGCTCACTAAAGTAAGCATGCAAGCAATTACTTGCAAAGGCCACGCAACAGTGCATATGCGGCCAACTCAATTAAATGTTCAATTAAATGGCCATGCGGCTCAAAGCAAAATGCTCATGCGGCCAAAAGTGAAATTAATGGCTCCCACAGAGAACATGTCCATAGAAAATACCATAGCCTCCATGCTGCACCAAACAACAATAGGAACCCAAATCCAGACTTCCGTAGGTCAAATTTGGGTAAAATAGAATTCTCTACAACATGGAACCATCAACTAACAAAATATGCAAGTTTGATAGATCAAAACTCATAAAAACTGAAAATACCACAAAGCTAGATCTACAAAAAATTAACCATGGAAATGAAAAATGCTAAGTACTAAAGTGGGTTAGAAACACATGAGAAAGACATTAGAACAATAAAAATAGACTTCTTCCATGAAGCAAGATGCACTTGCCTACACCTCCCTCTCTCAGGTTGGTGGAGAAGTAATGGTAGGGAAGAAGAAGAGTTAATAAGGAGAGAGAAATATTTGGTGGGATATAAATGAGGGTGGTGGTAGGTAGGGTTTACAACAAAACCGAACCAAGCCCAAACAATCCGAACCGAACCAAGATAGACCAATCAATGAAATGCCAAAACAAATCAAGCAGGAAGACATGTAATACAAGTCTAAATACGTACACGTATACCAAAATACGTAGTACGAACAATGGCCATTACAACTCTACCCACCTTAAAAGAATTCTGTCCTCAGAATTTAATCAAGAGGCTAGAGATGCAAGGACAAGCTATATTAAGCAATCAATCAAACAATCAATCATGCAAGCAAAGAATTTGAAGGTATGAGGAAGAGTGAAGAAATCCGGCTAGGAACCTCTCTGCCGGTTCTGAATCTGAACTTGGACCAGGGCATACTGCTGGGGTCTCTACTGCTGGAAGACTTGAGCCTGAGGCGGCAATGGCCTCGGAGGCTGGTACTGCTGCTGCTGCTGCACTGGTGCTGGTCCCCTTACCGAGGGACTAGTCTGGGCCGATGATGAACTGGCCCTATTCGGGCAAGATCCTATCTTATGATCCGGTGCCCCACAAGCCAAACACAATCCATGTGCTCTGCGACACTCCGAAATAACGTGTCCTGGCTTTCCACAATGAGTGCAGCCCATTGTGGAAGACTGCTTCTGTCTCTGTTGCTGAGGGTGTAGGACCGATTGTAGGAATGAGTTGTAAAGCGTAATACTCTAGAGGGGGGTGAATAGAGTAGGCAGCGGAAATTAACTATTAAAAAAGTTAGTAACAAGATCACAATAATATATCACAGATATCTAAATAAAAAGTAGAGGGTAGAGAGCAAACTGCAAACACAATGATGTATACTGGTTTCCCTCTTGTGAGGACTAGTCCAGTCGGAAGAACTCTAGCTTCCAGTTGAATCCACTATGGAAAATCACCACAAGTTTTCATCCGAAGTTCTTGCAACTTCTATAACGCGAGCTTTGATCTGAAGTACTCGACCAACTTCAATTGTGAAGAGTCTTTCTTCAATCAAGCCTCTGATTACAATCACTCTGAAACTTCTAGACCTTACCGCACTGGCAAATCGACTAGAGGGATTGTAACTGGCTTGGAATTTGAAAAATGAATAGCTCATAACACTTTAGAAGAAGTAGTAGGCTTATAGAGAAGAGATATGAAAGTGAATTGGTGTGTATGAGTGAATTGAAATGATCGAAATCCTTCTCTATTTATAGTTTTTTCAAAGGCAGAATTCTGACATAATTCGGACAGAATTCGGGCAGAACTCTATCAGAAAATCTCGTTGGGATCCGTAACTGCAGGAAGACCAAGTTCAAAAAGCAACGTTCACTAACCGAACTCTGGCCGAACTCTGGTCGAATTCGGGCCGAGTTCTGCTAGGGTTCTGTTAGGGTTTTGTAAATTAGTTTTTGGGCTTTTTGAAAAGTCAAACAGTTAGGAAGTAGTTTGGGCTTTTGTAAGTGG